>OX596011.1:77799735-78108846 GCA_951394025.1 Heteromyza rotundicornis
AATATCAATAAATTTGAGAATCCCATGTCATTGTAGTGATTCATATTGAATTTTTAATATCAAAAATAAAAAAATACAAAAGATGTTGACAAATTAAATGACACAAGGTATATTTTTCAGTATTTAATTTATTTCATTTGATTATTTTTGCAAAAGTCGTCGAATAACTTAGAAGCACGAGTCAATGCTGGGCAGAGCGCCGCTGCAGTACTTCCAGGTGGACCAGGCAGTCCAGCCCTGTTGGCTCTTGATCTTGCGGGCACAGGTGACGGAAGCATTGATGGTGTCGGTCAACAGGTTGTTGCAGCTGGTGTTGCACTCGTTGTAGGAGAAACGGCCATTGGCAGGCTGGCACCAGTAGTAGTTGTTGATCTGGAAGATACCGTAATCGTTGGAGCCATTGGAGTTGGTGGGGCCAACAACGCCGGTGCGGTAGGACGATTCGTGCTCAGCAATGCAAGTCCACTGGGGCAATTCGGATTTTGGTACACCCAAAGCGTACATCTGCTTGGCCAAGGAGCAACGGTTCAGGGTGACACCGAAGGCTGGGGCGGCCAAGGCCAAAGCGGCGATCAGGAAGAGAGTGGCTTTCATGTTGACTGGTTTGAAGTGTTGCAGTGAACTATTGAGTTGGAGAATGGATGTGGACTTATATAGCAGATAATATTTGGCAAATTACGTCAACACTTAAGGCGAATGCAATACTTTCTTTGGCAAATGCTCTGATAAGACAAGCATTCTTGATATGGTGCACACTTTTAATTTGTCAATGAGAAGATATCAGACCAATCACAATCTTTGTTATAAATACAATTGCTATGTTTATTATAAATACACAGACTATGCGGCGGCTAAACTAAATAAATATAACATAAGTGGATATCTTACGGCTTGTATAATTGAAGTGAAGTTATCGTCTCCCATCTCATGCGATTGGATTTGTTTACTAAATTGTGCGCATTTTAAATTAATCTACGAAATTGATAACGATTGGTGATAGTTGTGCATTTCTAATATGATGTGACACCGGTAGTGTTATCGGGCATGCCAATTCGGTATATAAGGCAGGAGTTTCTCCTGGAAAAATCAGTTTACTGAAACAATCAAGTCAACATGAAAGCTACTCTCATTCTTATTGCCGCTTTGGCTTTGGCCGCCCCAGCCTTCGGTGTCACCTTGAACCGTTGCTCCTTGGCCAAGCAGATGTACGCTTTGGGTGTACCCAAATCTGAGCTCCCCCAGTGGACTTGCATTGCTGAACACGAGTCGTCCTACCGCACCGGCGTTGTTGGCCCCACCAACTCCAACGGATCCAACGATTACGGTATCTTCCAGATCAACAACTACTACTGGTGCCAGCCTGCCAACGGTCGCTTCTCCTACAACGAGTGCAACACCAGCTGCAACAACCTGTTGACCGACACCATCAATGCCTCCGTCACCTGTGCCCGCAAGATCAAGAGCCAACAGGGCTGGACTGCCTGGTCCACCTGGAAGTACTGCAGCGGCGCTCTGCCCAGCATTGACTCGTGCTTCTAAGTTACTCACTAATCGACTTCAATAAATGCTTCTTTAAAAATTTAATAATATTTTTTTATATGGGGGGATTTGACATAATGTAGTTTAAGTACTTGATGAAGATATAAGTATCCTGGAATGGCTTTTGTATACAAAAGCTAACTAAATAGTGTGGACAAAACATTAATAGCTTGTTCAATGTCATTCTCAATGGGCATTCAAATATGTTAATGGACACTTCTAGTTATTGGGATCAAATCGTCCAAGTCTCTGTGATTGTATATATTATCCTTTAAAAAGTCATGACTGCAATTACGATTCTCGGTAAATGGAATTATCACGTATCATTGCAACTGACAAGCAGTGTAATATGGAAACAGCCATACGACATATGCGTAGCGATTACTATTGTTCCGAGTAGCTGGTCGTAATGGACGTAGTTTAGTAGACGTGAGTTAAGATCTGACATTTAAGCATATATTGTGTCAGGATATGTATAGATATTTCACATAACTTCACGCTAAGTCTACTTTTCGTAAGGGGCGTCGTTATGTCCTTGATAATCCAGGCAATATTGCTTTGACGTTGTAACTTTTGTGGAATATTTTCAGGGTGTCTTCAGAGTCTTTAAAATTCTTCTGCTCCAAACTGAATTACTTGAAAATAACAATGACAAAAAAAGGATATCGATGATCATACATTAATATTTCGTAACAGAATTTTTTTTGAGTGATTTTTCTGACACTACTTCCTTTAAAAGTTGTATGGTATTATCGGAGCTGCTCTTTCCAGTAATTCCCCTTTAGAACAAAGCGCAGTAGCTTGCAAGACATCTGGACAGTATGAAGTTCAATTCTTTGAGTTCCATTCAAGGGCCACTTTACTGTAATGACAAGAGGTTTGGTTGGGCCAGAAGCTGTCTCAAGAAATGCTTTGGTCTTTTTTGCAAGCATTCTTTGATATAAATTCACAAAAACTTACTCTTTTGCCACAACACGGAGAGAAATGTTGGCTCATGATTTACGATTATGGAGTCCATAAAATTATTGTTACTTAATTACTAACTATAATCATTAATGGTGAATATTAGTCACAAATTATGCGAATTCGTACATAAACTATGCATATGGATATTGAATACATTATGGTAAGGGCTTATGAATTTCGTGATTTTTTTTATTATTCTTGAAGAATAATTGATGATTAACTAGGTCATGGCACTGCACGTGTTATCATGAATTATGAGTAACTGGGTTGATTGTCATGAATTGCTGAGCAATATGCAATACATTTATACGCTTTTACAATAATGCCAGGGTAGCCGAATCGGGTAGGCGTCCGGACTGGAGAGGATGATGTCGGTTCGAATTCCGGGAAAACTGAATTTGTAAAAAAGTCATTACAAATTATTCTAAGCAAGTTGGCAAATAAAGAAGTAAAATTAAATAAATAATTAAGTAAAAAATTAGCAAATAAAAAAAATTTTAATTTATTTAATTGGAAATATGTGCTCAAATTATTATTACTAATGATTTATTTATTCTCACTTAAGCCTAAAATTATGAATTTTTAATCATAATTTATGATTTTTGTTTGCACAATTTATTCCATCTTGTCATTGATTATGTCAAAAGGGAAAATCATAATTCATGTTTAAGTGGCACAAATCAAGCAAACACAAATCACAAACTATGATTTTCACTTTTAACAGTTCTTATGATTAAGAATTCTTGATTATTGACTTCTAATTAATGGATCAATATCGTGACTAATTTTTACCTAATTGATTCCTATAACGCATGATTTCAGCAAGCATTTCCCTCCGTGAACTGCAGATAGTTTGTCAGGACCTTTTAATAAAATTTTGACTGCTTTTTGACTTACATTTTTAGTTTGCTGTTACTTGCAAGTGTGCAGTATAACATTCCTGCTACCCTTGAAGCTGCCAAAAGTAGGCCAAAAAGTACGTCTTTGACACGGTGTATTCCCTTCGTATCCTTCACAGCATTCCTGTTTGGGACTTTTTGCACTTTCAATTTCTTCAGACCAGTTTGCTTTATCGTTCCGCGTACACAATACTCGGTATACTCCACCTTCTGAAACAGCTTTCTTGCTGGAATGTTTCTTCAATATGATGGCAACCTTGGCCTTTTCCTTCTTGATGGTCTGCTTAGATGATTCGTCTATTCGTATGTCCTTCATCTTTATTAGTAAGCATGATTGCAGTATGGTAGAAGTAAGCTAGACGGTATAAACTTTGAAATTATCACTTTTAGTCCTTCAGACAACCGGACACTAATAGAGTCTTCCATACAGAAATCTAAGCGATAGAGATAGCCGCTAGGACCTTAGCTAATCAAAACATACACACACAAAATGTAACGATTTGCATAGAATATAGGGCGGCCATACAAGCAATCACGTCGTACACAGTTGATTCCAAAGCAGGAAAGAGATGTAGGGGGAGTACTGCAAATCATGTATAGCAAACAGAGGGTTACTCTCTGCTAGGACAAAGCGATATAGAATGGAATGAAAAGGTGTCTAGAGGAGGGGTTCTGCTATGGAGATCAGTGTGGCTGACAACTCAATTCAGCAAGCGATACGCAATCCATATGCAGTGATTCATATGTAGTATGGTAAATGGTGTAAGAAACATCAAATGGTCCCATAGACAAGACTGTAAAACGTCCCGACAGCTATGGCCTACACTGAACTCTAAAAGAACAGTGGGCCTGGAAATCTAGCATACTGACGGAGGAGATGGCACATAGTTACCACAGATATGATAATGTAGGAGCTGCGGAGAACTGTTCCTTCTAATCTTCTAATCTAGTTACTAGAAACTATACAACATTTCCTATGTCACTGTCCCCCTCTACAAATAAAGCGTCTTAGGCTCCCGGTTCTTTGAGAGCACAACAGAACTGGCCTAGCATAGAATATACATTCTTAAATTCTTTCGGAACTCCAAATGGATTTTTGATAGACCAAATGTGCGTTGATAGTCCACGGTCAAATATATCGCCTACTTGGCATCAGATGGTCTTTGGGGTCGATAATTTGGAAATTGGTGTTAAAATTTCGAAAATCAAGAAGACATATTCAAGATGGCAACCGAAATTTCAAAATTTGACCGAAACAATATTTAACTTGCCTAATATGTGCAGGGTATATAAGTCGGCTCTGATACTCGGCATCTAAAATATTATAATATAAATAAATGTGAGTAGAATCGTATGTTTCTTTTGTTTATCAATATCATTTTCAATGTTCGTCAATTAATCCGAGATTTATTGAAAATTAACTGATTTGTGTGCACTTCAGTAAATTTCCATTCGATTTTAATTATCAAATTTTGCACACAAATTTCAACTGATTGGTTTTGCAATTGATTTAATTTCAATTATTTTGAATATGAATATCAGCAGATAGAAGTACCTGCATAATCAAGCAAAATAATAGAAATTGCCCCAGTCCTAATCATGCTTTTCAATATCGGTCAACCAAAAATTAAAATCTCATTTGCGAAATTTGTTTACAAAATATTTTTATATTTTTATACCGATTATATAATTTGCATAGATAAGATACTATATTTTGACAAATTAAAACAATTCAAAAGTGAACACAAAATTTGATAAAGAAATTAAACTGGAATTTCTTCAGCTATCGAAAGAGTTTATCTTCACATCAATTGAAGTGTGCAGCAAGTCGAGTACTATAAAAGCTGGACACACGCCTCTTCAAATCAACAGTTAACTGCCATACTTTAAACCAGTCAACATGAAAGCTACTCTCATTCTTATTGCCGCTTTGGCTTTGGCCGCCCCAGCCTTCGGTGTCACCCTGAACCGTTGCTCCTTGGCCAAGCAGATGTACGCTTTGGGTGTGCCCAAATCTGAGCTGCCCCAGTGGACTTGCATTGCTGAGCACGAATCGTCTTACCGCACCGGCGTTGTTGGCCCCACCAACTCCAACGGCTCCAACGATTACGGTATCTTCCAGATCAACAACTACTACTGGTGCCAGCCTGCCAACGGTCGTTTCTCCTACAACGAGTGCAACACCAGCTGCAACAACCTGTTGACCGACACCATCAATGCCTCCGTCACCTGTGCCCGCAAGATCAAGAGCCAACAGGGCTGGACTGCCTGGTCCACCTGGAAGTACTGCAGCGGTGCTCTGCCCAGCATTGACTCGTGCTTCTAAGTTATTCGACGACTTTTGCAAAGATAATGAAATAAAAAACGATTGACTAAATTAACATTTTGTAATTTTCTTTTTTACTCATGGGTATTGTTTTCTAAGTAAAAAGGATGGGGTTTTTGGAGCACTTCGAATGGCTAGTACGAAGAGACTAGTACAAATTTGTGGTTGATATGTTTATTCTACTACTCTTTACTTCGTGTAAAGATGACACCACTTCCTTCGAATTCTCCTTTAATCCTTCTGTTTTCATATGACTGATGGTTATAATAGCCACAATTGGTTTGCCTTATCAAAGATCTGAAGAGAAACCGAACAGTTATTAAATGAAATAGAAATTCTTGAAATTTTCAATAAAGGCAACATTTATTTTTACTTATTTTTATATTTGATTTGTGTATACATAATGGTGTCCCTGTCCCTCTCTAGAGGTTGAAGAACTTAAATCAGATTACATTTATGAATGTACAATGTACAAGGTTCTATTTACTTCTATTTTTTGGTTCACTGTCGGCAAGCATTGAGATTAAGGATTTCTGTGTTCAGATTGAAATTTCTTAACTTCTGTATTTTTGACTTTGGTATGTGGCCTGTAACTCGCTCAGCTTTTGTAAAATATATTCAATTTGTGATGAAGTGGACATGTCGTCATATTGTATGGCTTCATATTGAGGAAAACTGTATGGATGTGCAGCATATTGATATAAGGGCGGCTGTCCATAATTAATGTGAGTGTAAGAAGGGTAAGGACCATAGGGTGGCTGTGCGGGTGGTGGTGGAGGTGCTGGATACATCATTTGCGTTGGATAGGCGACCTTCGGTGATTTCGAATAACATGGTTTATGTGTGGTTGTTGTCGTGGTAGTATAAGCTGTTGTAGTTTTCACTGGCTCCTCTTGAGTTGTTGCGGAGTTATCAATTCTGGATTCGCTTCTTATCCTTAATACAGCAATTGGAGTGGTAGGTTCCGCAGTCGAATCAGGTAGAGTGGACTCAACAGTATTGGTGGGAAGTTCAGTTAAGGAAGTCTCATCAGTTGTTGTAGGCTCAGGTTTTGAAGTTGAAGAAGGTTCCTCAGTGGTGGAAGTGGAATCTTCAGTGGTTGAAGTGGAATCTTCAGTGGTTGAAGTGGAATCTTCAGTAGATGATGTGGAATCTAGGGAAGTTGAAGTCGAACTTTCTGTTCGCATTACGTCTGTTGTTGTGGTGCCATCGGTGGTTGTAGCTACAATTACAAATTCACGCAGTTGAATTCTTGGCTTGGCAGTGGTTCGCCTGGTAGTTGTTCGCCTGGTAGTTGTTCGCCTGGTAGGCCTGGTTCGCCTGGTAGTGGTTCGCCTGGTAGGCCTGGTTCGCCTGGTAGTTGTTCGCCTGGTTGGTCTGGTAGTGGTTGGCTTGGCAGTGGTTGGCTTGGCAGTGGTACTGTTGCCACCATAACTCGGCTGTTTATATGCGTCTACTTTATTGTCGTATTTGGTATCATATTTACCACTGTGACTGCCGCTCCTACCAAAAATTGCATCACCATAGCTTCCATAGCTATAATCATCACCGCCATCATAATAGCCGTAATTGTTATCGTCACTGCCATTAACGTACGTTGCTGAGCTATAGTTGGCAACATATGCATCACCGTAGCTGCCATTGTACTTTTCACTGCCGTACGTTGCTGAGCTATAGTTGGCAACATATGCATCACCGTAGCTATTTCCATAGCTGCCATTAATGTACGTTGGTGAGCTATAATTGGCAACATATGCATCACCATAACTGCCATTGTACTTTTCACTGCTATTAACGTACGTTGGTGAGCTATAGTTGGCAACATATGCATCACCATAACTGACATTGTACTTTTCACTGCCATTAACGTATGTTGCTGAGCTGTAATTGGCAACATATGTATCACCGTAGCTATTTCCATAGCTGCCATCGTAATTTTCACTGCCATTAACGTACGTTGGTGAGCTATAGTTGGCAACATATGCATCACCGTAGCTATTTTCATAGCTGCCATTGTAATTTTCACTGCCATTAACGTATGTTGGTGAGCTATAGTTGGCAACATATGCATCACCGTAGCTATTTTCATAGCTGCCATTGTAATTTTCACTACCATTAACGTATGTTGGTGAGCTATAGTTGGCAACATATGCATCACCGTAGCTATTTTCATAGCTGCCATTGTAATTTTCACTGCCATTAACGTATGTTGGTGAGCTATAGTTGGCAACATATGCATCACCGTAGCTATTTTCATAGCTGCCATCGTAATTTTCACTGCCATTAACGTACGTTGGTGAGCTATAGTTAGCAACATATGCATCACCATAACTGCCATAATTTTCACTGCCATTATCGTACGTTGGTGACCTATGGTTGGCAGCATATGCATCACCGTAGTTATTTCCATAGCCGCCATTGTAATTTTCACTGCTTTTTTCGGTATAACTTTTGTGTGTTGTAGCGCAAGGCCCCAGGCTAATAATTTTCCATTCTGCAAGAATTTAGGTGTATTGAAGTCTCATAAGTATGGGTATAATATTTTTGACATAACATGAAAAAGTAAACTTACTCAAATAGCCACTAGCCTTCTCAACCTCACAGGGATTGTCGAATGTGTGATTATAGTTGAAGGCCGAAGCACAAACTGGAAAGTTACCCGCTGGACATTTGGGTGTATAAGTTGTAGCGCAAGGAGCAGGCTGATATGAAGTACATGGACCATAGTTGACAATCTGCAAAGCTATTGAATGAAGTTGTGGCAATTAGTTTTGGAACTGAAAAGTTAATAGATTATAAGATTCCTTCCTACCACTCTTAGTCTGACATAATAAACGCTTCAGTTCACATTCATTTGGGAAAGTTCTCTGTTCATTATTGAAAACAGCACACAGGGGTTTGTAGTCTTTAGGGCAAAACTGAGGACATTTGACATCATGGGAGCAGGGTCCTTCGTTTACGATATACCATTCTATTGAGAGTGAAAGAGTAAGAAGAGCTTAGTTCATTTGAGGAGGAGGTGATAATACTCCCCTGTACTTACGTTTCTTGGTCTGACAAATCTGACGATTAATTTCACATTCATTGGACAATGTCTGGCCATAGATTGAACCTGCTTGCTTGGCACAAACTGGCTGAAACACATACGGACACTTTATGGAATCACAGTTGGAGAAGCAATTTCCGCTATAGGTTTTTGTCAGCACTGCAATGGAAGGATCAACAAATAATAATGAAAACTCAGAGGGTAAATGTTAGTGTCCTTACCAGTATTCCCCGAAAGCAATTGCTTGTAATTGTATGCATCCAGGCGACACTCATTATCGAAATAATGGTACTCATAACCGTTCGTGGCACAAACAGGCGATCCTCCACTGGCACAAATTGGTTCATTGTTATGATACAAATAGGTGATTTCTTTCGAATATACTGCGGGTTGCGAATGGAAGCCAGAGGCTTGCGTCAGTGCCATGAGGCTAACGAAGAGTAGTTGCACCTTCATCATTGTAGCTCGTGGTACTTCTTGAAGCTAATACTTTTTCTAATGTAAACTTCCACATTTTATACCATTTATGCGCCCCCTTATCGTTCAGTGAATGGGTTCACTTGATCTGAAGTTTTCTGTCGTATGACTTTCAGCACGCATTCCGTACACTGATTCACCTTTCGTTGCATTGTGGTACTTGGTGTACGTGTTGTTTGGGCAATCTTTCAGCACACATTTTAGTGTTCGTTTCATTTGGATGCATGGAATGGTAGCACTGATGTTGTTTCGAATGTTTCGAGGTGTTCTAAAGACGTTTCTCTGAACGAAATTATCTCATTGTGTTATCTGCTGTCTGTTGCAACAGGCATGTTTTGAGATGTTATGAATGAAAAAACGAATAGGAATTTGAGTATCAATCAACCTTTCATAATAAACAAAGACCGCTTGCAGTCTCAATTGCTGGACAACCCACCAAATACCCACTCATTTATTCGACATTAATTGACACCTTCAATAACAAGGCCCGTGTGCCCACAGACGTATTCAAAACATTTCACAAACATCCACTTCAAAGAATATACAAATTCATAAGCAATAATTGTCATATAAATCGTCTAGGCTAATAGCACTTGACTAGTTACGAATGGAAGCAGAAAAACGCTACTGGCCATGGAAACCAGTATTTTTTCCACCACATTACCGCACAAGCAACCACTTAATTGATGACATTAGAATAAAAACTTCCCACAGCGGTTTTATTTATTTTTTTTTTTTTTATTTTTCTAGCATCAAGTCTATTGCGTTGTCGCATCCAGGAAGTGTGTATGTTTCCCTTTAGAACTCAACTTGGGCTGGTTGTAAAGCAACACCGCCAATTAAGTGGCAATAGCAACAAGTGCATCGTAAACTGCAAATGGTAGATGTTTTATCAAAAAGCCTGTCACCGCTGGGTTGATGGTAAATCTACATACAAGTGGCGCTCATAGCCTCTCACATGTTAATTGCATGTACAATAATTTGCCTTCGAGTGGTTGGCATCATTTATGTTTTAATTAGAATTGTGCTGGTTGAAAGTTCTAAAAAAAAAAAGAGAAGGCAATTGGAAACATTCTAAATTCCTTACTAATCCAAAGGAATTTTAATTTGAAAAAAAAATTTATTTAAAAAAAAAAAAATTCAAGTCACTTGGAAATTTTAAGTCTTTTGCCAATTCAAATTTTCAGTCACCATCACATCATGTGGATATCACATCATGCATTAATACTCTTTTTGTTCTCTTTCTCTGAAATATACTCTTTTTCTGAAACTGCTAACAATGCCCACTAACATTAATGCCCCCCTTTACAAGAGAAATCGTAGTCTTATCATTGTAGCCACAATTTCCAAGCGACTGAGTTCAGGTCACAAAACCAAACTGACAGTTTGACACTTGTGGTAGAGAATAAGCTAAGAAAGAGAGAAAAAGAGAGAGTTGAACTCTCAATTCAACTACGGCTCATACACTCACAACTCCCAGGTGTCTAAGCTCACTCACATTTTAACCAACGAACGAATGTAGAAAAGGAAATACAAATTGTGGCATAAACAAAAGTTAGAGAGCGAGTTAGCGGCTTAAACGAAGTAAGTTCAAGCCTGGTTTAGCTGTGAGGTGGTAATGGTATTTCAGTTTCGTTTGAAACGTCGGTGGGTAAAGACAAGTGAGCGCGTTTAGAAAAAAATAAAAACAAAATATCGAAAAATTTATTTTATAAAATAAAAAATAGTTCACAAAATTTTTAATAAAAAAAAAATACTTAAAAAAATATTAATCTTACTTTGATTGTAAACAATTTAATAAAAATATTCAAGCTCTACACAAACTAAAAATTCAAAAATCCCCTTAGAAGACATTCCACTCTTACGTCGTGCATCACATCATCATCATCAACTGCATCATCGACAGTGTCAAGCGATTATTATGCGATTTTTCATTACGCGTTCTAGGCACCCAACTGAAGCACAAGCAAAACCGGACAGTGTGTGTGTGTAAGTGCTGTGTGCATTCGTTCAATTCCCATTTAAACGTTCGTTCGTTGCATTCTAACGGTAGAACGAGTACAACTTTTCTATCTGGCATCTTGAGTAATAAAAAAAAAAATAAAAAAAAATTAAAACAAAAACACAGCAAAATAGAACAACAAAAATTCTAACCAACCGAAAAGCATCTTCTGCAGCATCTTTACTCCCAGCAAGTGCATGCAACTCATATGGTATTTGTATAAAGTCAAACTTAGTGTTGTCAACTTTTCTCAACAAACAGAAAATAAACTCCACGGAAGATTACAAAAATTCTGGAAGAACATTATTTCTCCTTGTGCTTTGTGCTTGTGTATTGCTCTCTGCCCCATTTTAAATTTGTGCCAATAATTTTTTTCCTATACCATATCGATGTGTTAATGGCGTTGAGTTTTATTTTTTTCCAACGTCATCATTACCGCTTTACTTTAACAATGTCCATGGAAATGTCCTAAATTTCCATGTCAAAGTGAATTTATTGCAAAACTTTTTTGTTTTTTATCTTCTAAACGTGAAGTGTTTGGCTTTTTAGTGAATTAACTGAAATTGCTTTCGTCGTCCGCTAAAGGTGTCTATTTTTTCCGGTCTAAGCGATAATTTCTCGTGATTGACTTTTCGCTTTTAAAGGTGAGTAGTTTCCGCATTGTCTTCTACTTCTCCTTTATTTCTGCTCTATATTTTCACAGTTTGACTAATTCGAATAAAAAATTTGTCAATTGAAAATTGCTGGTAGGTTAAAGTATGTAGCCATCTCGCTTAAGTACCACTTTAGTGGCAAGACAGCCAACCAACTGTTGCGTTTTATTTTATTACCGCAATTTGATGCAATTTTACAGCATAATGATGGGTCTTGTTGGGTTTTGTACCAGTGGAGGTGACTTGCTGTGACAATTGATTGGAAAATTGTCTTTCAACGAAATGGGAATAAACAATTGATTAATCTATTTGTGAGTAAAGCATCATCTCGAGTTTAGGTTGAGCACTCATATAGGTCATAGATGGATTGAAATTTGTTAGGAAAATATTGTTTAAAAGCGTGTCATTTGGTCTATAAAATATCTGTACTTTAGGTTAGGTACTCGAATACATCACTGATGGTTTCATTGTGATATCACATCCTTTGTAGCGCATTTGCTGTGGTCTCATAATGAGACCTAAATTATTTAAGTAATTTTACTAAAATATAGTAGTTTGAATCGATTAAGAGAAGTGTAGTTCTCTGAATTCTCATATTGGTCTTCTGTAACCTACTCGGTTAAAAGCTTGTCACCTCATCAGAATATCCTTGTTAGTGGTCTTTATGATTATTCTTATGGAAATTGGTTCGGAATATAAACTTTTATGGGATTTTAAGGCTTTCAGGTGGTCAACATCAGATTTTCTGATATACAAAATTCAGAAAAGTGCAGTTAATCTATACTGAAAGGCTCTTATGTCTCTCTGTGTTAGCTTATATGTTATAACTTCACATACTATTCTACTTGATTTCAAAACTATCTGGAAAATATTTCGCTAGTCTGACCGGGGCCGTTTTCTCTATGACTGATTAGCACTTTAATCGCAAGCTTGCAGATAAAAGTACCGATTAAAGTACGGATTAAAGTGCGACGGCTCTCGAACTACTAAACCGATTGCTTACAATTTTTTTTAAAGTATTTTAGGCTTTTATAAATGGGTACCCGGACCCGTAAAGCCATTTTACTGTTGTTACAATAAATTTTTAACTTTGTTAAAGTCACTGTTAGTGTGTGTTTCTTGACATACTGTAGCAGTTATAATAAATGGGTACCCGGTACTCAGAAAATTCGGTTACTTTGTTATTTATTGTATATTTCAATATATATTGAAGGTTTTTGAAGCCTCGGCCTCGAGAGTAGTTATTATGTAATTTATGGTTATAGGAACCCGGAAAAAATGTGTAGACCAGCGTGGTCCAAAATTTTGAGAATATATCTTTTTCAGTTTAGAATATTTTATGTACTTATAAGAGACGTAGTAGACGAGAAAACTACAGCACCGATTCTCACCAAAATTTAAATATGTATGTGTTCTAAGGGTAACATGGGATAGGTATTGACACGCCCATTTTTACCGCCCACAAGTTACAAAATACGTATTTCTCTTACATTTTTGCAGAAACTTTTTTTTTATAGCAAATACCATATGATCACAATCAACTTGGTTGCCAGGACTTATTTCTCCCCACCGAAACAGTGTTACCATATCTGTGGGTTTTAACTTCGGTGAAATTTGTACCTTTCGGTTTCAGGGAAAAAATAAGCTTATAGGATAAGTTTAACAATGCAACTATAAAAGTTTTTTAGGCCCAGCAAAGCGGGTCGGGCCCAGCTAGTATAAAATAAATCAAAATTTTGTGAGTAATCAACGGTCTGTAGAGAGGCCAAAAAGAAAGTTACTTACATGAATTTACTCTTTGAAGAATTTTTCACCATTTCTGCTTTGTTCCCAAAATTGTATTCGTTACTTCGAATTTGGAAAACAAAATCAGTCCAAAACCCCATTTTTTCAGAATTTTTACTAACAATTTTTTTTTATTATTTATGTATGTTATTGTATTTTTTGTACCAATAAAGGGGGTTGGAGATGAGAACTGAGTTAATTTGAGTTACAATGAATATACGAAATACATATATAACTTTGCAAACAGAGAGTATGTAATGATCCTTTCACTGTTATCCTATTTGAAATACAAAAATTATATTTGAGTAACAGGTACTCCCACTTTGAGGAGCATATCGCCCCCACAAGCAACTCTTTACTACGGTATCAAAATCATTGCACCGCAAACACCAGTTAAACGAGCACACAAACGACTGAATGCAGGCAACACGACAGCACTATGCGAGTGCCAAGCTGTGCGCGAGACATTTTAATAATTGTGATTCACAGAAATACGACAATGGCGTCCGCATGTCTAAGGAAACTTTAACCAAAACACTATAAAAGGCAAGCAAATAAAATAGCAGAAATAAAATCACTTAAATTTACAAACGAAATTTAGACCAAAGCGCAACAAATGCGCTAATACATAGGGGGGGCACCACAGAAAAAATATGTAAAAAAAATTAAAGCAACAGTTCAACACCTCAAGAAAGTTAGCCTACAAAAAATGCAAACCAAAGCACAAGAAACTACGAAAAAAAAAAGATTTTTCAATTAAGTATATATTTTTGGTTGGTAATTTAAACACCTCACAACTCCCCTCTTCCAAAAAATACCCAAAAAAAAAATATTTAAAACTTTCTTCCCCAGAAGAAAGAAAAAAAATTTAAAAAATTTCGTATAATTTTTCATTCTCTCACCTGCCAGTGAGTGTGGTCTGAGTGGTCGGTCATTTCTTCACCGAGGGTATTTATTACCAATTGTTAAATTAGACCGGAACATTTTCTAAATTTTTGTTGTTGTTTTTTTAATTTTTTTTTTCTTTTAATTTTTTTTTGTTTTTCTTCATTGTCTTTTTGGCCATTTTCAAGTGTTTCGTAGTCACTTCAAAGTGCCTGTTTGTTGTTGAAGAAGTGTGAAGCGTAGCGGCGTCTGGTGTGTTGCGCATGCGCACTAAAATACTTTTGAATTATGGCGCAGCGTGTGCTGTCAAAGTAATTTGCGTTGTTTTTTTTTAAATTTTTTATATTTTTTTTTTTTATAAAAGTTGAATACACTCACTCGCTGTGTTTTCCATTTCTTTTCTATTTAATCTTATTTGAAATATTTTTCTTAACTATTTTTTTTGGCTAATTGTAAAAATTTACAATTATTTTCTTGTGATACGTTTCACATGCGAGCACGCCGCTGCTGACTGACTGCTGGGTTAATTGCGGTTCAGTGCGTTTTTCGCGCTGCGTTTTTAAGTTATGATTTTTGGTATTTTTTTTTTGGGTGATGTGTGATTTGCTTTTGGTTGGTACAGTGGGATGGAATGTGAAAGAATTTGGAATTTTTTTTAATTAATGATTGCTGGGCTGTGAAAAACAGAAGCTCTATTTAAAATTTATGGAAAATAAAAAAAATTATTATTCTGCCCACCTGTTGGACACCTTCCACACCGCTGCAATCCCACTGCATCTACTAGTATTTACCACAATTACAGACATGTCAGCTTAAAATTTCCTCTCCCTGAAATGCGTACGGAATTCTGTTTATACTTTAATATGACATTTGTAATTTTTCGCGCTTTCTAATTTCATTTGGACACTGAAAGTTTGTTTGTGTGCTAAATTTCATTCTAATGTTAATTAGAAAATTAATTAAAATGGAATTTATTTTTTGTTTTCAATGGAAAATTCAATGGCCAACTCTCACTTTTTAATGTGGATTTTGTGAATTATTTGTATGCAAAGATTTATTTCCGTAAACAAAAAATTAATACAATAAATGTATTGAAAATATACCATACAGTATAACTGGCTTAAACACTCCATTAAACAAACGACTCATGCCCATATGATGACTTATGAACAATACAATTATGACATAAGCTGATCTTTTTTTGTATCGATACCATTGCTAATCATGCTTTTGATTTATTCGCTGAATACTGGTGAGAGGTATTTAAACCATATGAGGAGAATAAGAATTGTATTGTGTGGGGTTACGGTGAAAAATACCAGTATAATTTCACTGTCGGACTTTCATATAGAGACAATTGCTTCGAAGAGTGTAGTCCTAAGTTCGTTGTTTTTGTTAAATTGTTAAATACATTTTAGTCGAATCCATTTGAAATGCTGAACCAGGGCAATTGTCTGATTCACAATTGGTCTGAGAGTTTAAATAGTTTCCTTCGGTATACTTTAGAGATCCGGTTCAATGAAAAGCATAAGGAGTCAATTGACCTGTTCCAATAACACGCAAGGGTTAAATTTTCGACAAGCTTCAATCACAAATAGAGTACTCCATGGATTACTCCTAGACTAGTTAGATTTCCGCCTGTCAATTACTAAAAATTAATGAAATTTTTTTATTTAGAAAATTGCTTCCAATTCCGACTTAATTTAATTCTACAATTGCTTTTTATAAATTGGATTAACCGTTGTTCATAAATCGCAGTAACAACCGTAAACGTTTATTTTCAATTTTGAGCAATTTCTTTACTTAAGCTTGAGTTCCAGCTCTCGAGAACTTGTCAAACTTCGAACATTTTTAGGCAACTTTATACAAAATTTTTCGATATTTTATCGATAATTTTTCGATAGTAATAGATCATTTTTCGATAATTATCGATAATTTTTCGATATTTATCGCTATTTTATCGATATTTATAGATAATTTTTCGATGTTTATAGATAATTTTTCGATATTTATAGATAATTTTTCGATATTTATCGATAATTTTTCGATATTTATCAAACATTTTTCGATATTTATAGATAATTTAGCGATTTTTTTGATATTTTATAGATAATTTTTCGATTTTTTAACTATAATTTTTCGATTTTTTAACAATAATTTTTCGATATTTATCGGTAATTATCGGTAACTTTATAAAAAAATTTTTCGATTATTTATCGATAATTTTTCGATTATTTATCGATAATTTTTCGATTATTTATCGATAATTTTTCGATATTTATCAATAATTTTTCGATATTTATCGGTAATATCGAAAATATTTGTCTATGATTTCCATTTTCACTTCATTCTCGATCCATTTCCTAATTTTGTTCTAATTCCATTTTGTTCCGGTAGGAAAGCTATAGCGATTTTTTATCGTTATTTTTTCGATTATTTATCGAAAATTTTTCGATTATTTATCGATCATTTTTCGATATTTATCGATAATTTTTCGATTATTTATCGATAATTTTTCGATATTTGTCTATGATTTCCATTTTCACTTCATTACCGATCCATTTCCTAATTTTGTTCTAATTCCAGTTTGTTCCGGTAAGAAAGCTACATAAGTGAATAGAAACTTCCATACAAGAAAAATAATTTTGCGTAAAATTACCATATTCCTGTAATAATACCCAATTTAGTATACAAATAATTATATGATCTTTGTGATTACGCCACAGCACCCCTAACCAAATCCAAACAAATCAATTGTGGATATCTTCCGTTTCAGCCCGCATTGACAGCGTTCATATATGCGAATGCCAGAGCACTTGTAGCTCACCAAGTATTGGCAAACTTGTACTTGTAACTTGATCTTAAAACCACAAAAGTGACTTGATTGCCTAAAACAGTACTGAGTTCTATTCGGTTTGTTTTGGTTGTTAGCTTTGTTGTGTTGTTGCTTTTCTGTTACGTTACCAGTTTCCTTTACCGACTGCGAATGTCTTGTTTCTTGTTTTTGTTGTCAAGAGTTGGTAATCTTTAAGCATGATTTGCTACAATTTCAATTGCATGTTAAGTATCGTTGATGTCGATCATTGGTAATAATTTCTTTAGTGTTTTGTTGTTGTTGTTATTGGTGTGGTTTGCTGGTAACCACAAAATTCTTGCATGGCTATTATTTGTGGTCTTGGGCTGGTTTCTTCTTATTTGACTTTATTTTCTTTTAAGGATTGTTTGCTCAACTTTTGGCTCTATTCTCTATACAATTTTGGTCATTGTTTGCCAGATAATTACAAGTAATGTCTTCTGAGTGCTTCGAAGGCTATTGAGTGAAGTACAAAAGAAGTTAATGAAACTGGATTGGCAAATGTGAGAATTATTCAATTGACAATAATGAGCAGAGTTAATAAATAACAGATAAGATCTTAAGGAAATGATAAATGTCACACTGCTTAACCCCTTCCTTACCATCAATCAAATAATACATTTTTTTGTATACCATTTTTTCCTTTAAAATTGTAACTCCAAAATCAAAGACCCCAACCGAAGGATGCTTTAATTTCCAAGAATGCAAGTGCAAATTCTAATTTTCTAGAGCCACTGTGCCTTCCCTCCAGCTGGCTATTTATTTTTCAAGCAATCAAATGTGACTTTACAACACATTCTACTCGATTAAACTGTCATAAAAAGGAGGTCATTAATTTTCCGAAAGCAGCGCAATAAATTTGAGACTTTAACTGACCAACACTGTCCATGGCAATTACCAAAACGTACTATGCACATTATGACGTTCAAAAAGAAAAAAATTCCAAAAAAAACACACGACTTAAGGCATTTTTAAGCCACCATCTTAACGATGTTAAGCTCTGTCATACTTAAGAGTTAATCATGTGAGTCTGACCCATATTCGTATGTAGAAAAAGGCTTAGAGGCACTGAGATGAGATGATCGCACTGACATAAATATTTTCGGGTAGAAACAGAATTATGTTTATTATATGATTTGTGTGGCCTAATGTGGTAATATTACCGAACAAGAACACATAAATTAGCAGCAAAGGGAGAGAAAAATTAACAAATAACAAGAGCTTTACTAATTAACGCATTTAACCGAAACAAAACAGTTAAGTTTTAGCTGTAAAACAACACAGCCAAAAAAAAAATAATCTAACACACCATAAATTTTCATCAGCAATTAAAAAGTAACTGTTAGAATATTTGGTGGATTCTTTGGTAAGTGCTAGCTGGAGTGTAGAATTTTGTGTGTTAGTCACTTTGGTATTTTGTTATTTCGTTTATATTTTTGTAGTAATTTTCGTAATTGGAATAGATTTATTAAGTGAAACAACCAAGCACGCGCTTCGTTTGTAAGCAAAAAATTAGTAAAGTGGTTATTAATATCAGTCAAAGAGAGCTTATTTATGTAAGGATTAAAACGAGTTGAGAATTAAATTTGAAGAAAGCATAAATGAGGGAAATAAATATGACAAAAACAAGTCAATTTTTCATACAAAACTAAATTTTTTTTTAAAAAAACATTTTTTTAATAAGCTGCCCTGCTTTTGGACATGTCCAATTGTTGGACAGTGACAGTTCTAAGGAGTTTTGTGGGAAGAATCATAATCTTAGTAGTATTATTATCTCATTGTATGAATAATATTAGTGATTCATTGAAGTTAAATCATTAAAGTTGCTCAAAATGTGTTAACAAAAAAAAAAATTTAATAAAAATAATCCACCGATAAAAAATTTTATTATGTATGGAATATTTAGTTTCATTTCTAGTTTTAATAACTTGCCATGGCAGGTAACTTCAATGTGAAAAGGGAAAAAATTGCACAACGTCATGTCTGTAGTTGCCCAGCTGTTGGACACAGGATCTGTCCTCATGCTAGGCAATGGATATATCTACCGAATCTTCAACCTCCTCCCAACATACACTTCCCAATTTACACCTCTCCGATTCCCCTCTGAGATAACTTTACGAAATAGGTCACATCATCATCATCAAGGTCCAATAACCTCGTGTTGGGCATAGGGCGGCGACATACCCTTTTCATATTCTTCTATCTGCTGCTAGGGTGTTTTAGCTGCACCCAGGTTTAATCTTGAAACTTCTCTTCTGACAACGTCGCTGTCCTCCATGCTGTTTATGGTCTACCAACTCTGGATTCTCGTTAGTTTTCAGGATTGGCCTATCCCCCGCCATTTTCATTGCCTGTTTTCGACGCATAGGGTTTTTTGGTCTGTTTCGTTCTACAGCTCCTGGTTCGAAATAGTACCCGGCCAACGGATTCTTAAAATATAGCGTAGGCACTGGTACACATACGTCTGCAGCTTCCTTGTATTGGTTGAGGTTACTTGCTATATTTCGCACGTGTAAAATAGAACTGACTTCGCAGCTTGGTACGGTTGTGGGTCGAGTCAATTAAAAAACAATTCTAATCTAGGACACCGCCAAAATCTGTAATTAGGTCCGAAAAAAACAATTTTCATGAGACGCATATTTTTTCAAATTAATTTATTTAATGTATTATATTTTATTTAATTTAAATTTTTTTAACTTTTTTTATTTTTTTTTTGTTTTATGTTATTTTATATTATTTTTTTATATCGCATAGCAATGTAAAATTATATTTAAAGAAGTTATGGTTTAATATGAAAACATTTCCAACAATTGGGCAAGCTACGCTCCCTTATATTATTTAAAATTATTTTTTATTAATTTATCGAAATATCAATCCTGACAACTAACTAAATTTCAAGTATTTCCAACTAATTCCACCATTCAAAGTAGTGCTGGCCGTGCACCGGTAATCTTGACTGCCATCACCATGACTAATGCAAGAACACAAAATTAATTATTTATTGCACAGACGAAAGAATTTGTCAGACAGAAATATTGCATGTGGGCTACAAGCAGCGAATACAATAAATAATAAACAAGATCATAAAAATAAATAACAAATTTTACAAACTAATTGAAAAAAAAAATAAACACAAACCAGTTGAACAATATAGACAAATTGTGGAAAAATATTATTTTTTTAAATTAAATTAAAATTTTTATTTTTAATCTTTTTATTTCTAGTAAAATTTTTTTTATTAAGTCTTTATTCTTAAATGATTAATGTTACGATTTTGACAGTCCATAATTGAATTATGAATTTCACTTCGCAATCAATGCCAACTGCCAGTCAGTCAACCTGTTTCGTTGCCTGTTTGTATTTCAGTTTATGACCAGAAGTGGTTAACGTTGGCCAGGTGACAGTTTCAGCGCATGACCAAGTTATTTATGCCATCCACAGATGGATAGCCTCAAGCAAAAGTGAAAAATTGTAGAAGTCCGGTTTAAGATTTTTTATTTTTTTAATTTCCATTTTCTCATAATTTCCAAAAATAAATAATAAATGAAAACTCATACACGACTTTGCCTAATGAATGTTTAAATGTTTTTTATGCGGGCATCAAAGTTCAGGTGCCATTTGATGTCACTGCGCAGGTCAATTGTTTAAATGTAAAAGTTTAAGTCTTTCACTTGTTTTTTTTTTTGCTTTTTTTTGTGTTTTTTTTTTTTGGTTAAAAGTGAAAAGGTAGTTATTGTCATTTGCCTGAGGATTGTACTGTAGAGAGTAGTTAAGCAAGTGAGCTTCAAATTGATTTTTTAATAAATTTTGATATAAAATTTTTACGTTAAAAATTTAAATTTAAAATCTTTTTAAACTTAAAAAAAAATTTCAACATAAAAATATTTAAAAAATTAAAAAAAAATTGAATATAAAAAAAATTTAAATAAAAAAAAATAAAAACAGAAAAATTAAGTCAATTTAAGCTAAAAAATAAATACTTAAAAAAAAAATTGAATAAATTAAAATTTTTTAAAAAATTTAATAAAAAAATTAAGTTTGTAATTAACTTAATTATAAATTAAGTTTGTAATTAACTTAATTTGAAAAAAAAAATATTTACAAAACTCTAGACAAAATATTTTTAATTTTTATTGTTCTTATTTTCAAAAAATAATACAAACTTCACAAAGCAACCACACTTGTCGGTATAAAATATTCTCATGTGTAAATTTCCGGGGAAAAATATTTGATTTTGACATTAAATTTAAAATTAAAATCTATTAAAAAAAAAAAACATATTTAAAAAAAAAAATTTTTTAAATTTGAATTAAAAAAAATTTAATTAAAAAATTGATTTTGTTTAATTAAAAATAAAAATAAATTAAAAAATTTTAATCAAAACATTTTTAATTAATTTTAATCATATTTAAAAAAAAAAATTCCTAAAGCAACCACCTTTTACGGTATAAAATATTCTCATGTGTAACTTTTCGGGGAAAAAAATGCTCAAACCACACAATGTCTCTAACTATACCCATATGTAGTGCCATTAACTTCTTTATACTGTACTGAAGAGGAAAAAAAAGCTACACACATGACTATTTTATTTGCCAAACAGCGCTAAAAGCGCTTTAAAACTGCACGAAAATGGGCAATTAATACTGGGCACGAAACGCTGACGAAGAAGAAGCTACTTCGTCTTCATTGTAAGCGGAAACAAAAAAAAACCTATGTGTAAAAAAAACAATAATCATAAAAATCACCGAAATTTGGTAAGAAAGAAAATTAAATTATAGCATGGCCACAAAACAAAAGAAACCCAATAAACCCAACAACAAATTGTTAACTTTCTAACAACAATTATGGTAAAAGCGATTTAATTTCAGAAGCACAAAAAATCAAATTTATTAAAAACAAAATAAATTACCTCCCCGACGGGGAATTGAACCCCGGTCTCCCGCGTGACAGGCGGGGATACTGACCACTATACTATCGAGGATTGTTGGCAACTGGAGAACTAAAATTTAATAAATTCTTTTTAAGCCTAAAACTATAACGTTAGAAAGTTAAATTTTGTTTTTGCATTAGTCTATTGTTAAATTTAATATAAGCACACAAAATTTTATTTTTAAAATTAGGTCAATTCGTATGAAATAATAATAAAAAAAAAAAGTTTCTACTTAGCAAAGCTCAAAATAAACAAAAAAAAGCTTTCTTCTTCTTTTTTCTTCTAACAAATTTAGCAGCAAATTTATATACAGAAATATGAAAAAAATATTTGTCATCTTTATATTTCTTTTGTTGCTAATTTCTGTTGAGATATTTTTGTCATTGAGAAATTGTATATGAAACGTGCATCTTTACTAATTTAATAATAATCGTATAATTCATGAATATCTTTCTTTCTTTTTTGAATTTAGGAATAATAATTTTTAGTTGGTACATGTACACTAAGCAAAATAAATTTCCAATACATTCTTATTTATTAGTATTTATTGCATTTATTATGTTTTTTATTTTCTCATTCATTTTGATTCCTTTTGATTTTCGTGATTGACCAAATATTTCTCACATATTTTTTACTCTTTTTGTATAAATTTTTTCATATGAAAACTGTTATTCTTTTCTTCCATGCCTTCTCTAAAGCCTAGTTTTTATTTATTGACTTTTCATAGCTTAACGAACTCAAAGTTTAAACGGTATTGTGTTCAATTTTATTACTCAATCTTTAGTTTGGTTTGTAACAAAAATTTAACTTACAAGTAAACAGAAAAGAAAATAAATTTAAATTTACATTAATTTGAAATAAAATTTAGTGAATAACACTAAACAACAATGAAAAAAAACAGAGAGCAAAAAGAAATTGTGATCGACCTTTTGTAGATCAAAGATCAAACGGCAAATTATGAATGACACACTCCAAAGTGAACTACAAGCAATCTCCGAGTGAGGTCTAGCTAGTAGATTTTAACGCTACCAAAACTCTATACGGCCCGTTTACTCACAAGCTGCACGCAGAGAAAAAAATATGATTGAAGCATGATCGAAGAGATCATACATTTTTTGCTATAATAATGTTATGATTGTAGCGGTCATTGATAGTTGGGGTGACAAAGCTAATGATTTCAGGGATCATAATATGATACAGGCAATAATTAATATGACTAGATATTTAATAATGATAATGACAATCATATAATGATCGGTTTGAATGATTAAGTTTACGTATTTTGATGATGGTTTAATCATAACATGATTCCATTAAAATATGATTCTGATAACCATTGTTTTTTCTCTGCGTGTAGTGTCGGATATTTGTCCTCTGAAAATAGATAGTGTAGATGTTGCAGAGTCAGCCGCTCTTGATGTTCTGTGCATGTCAATCCAATATGATCTCTGCTGGAAAGATCACGTATTTGATGCAGCCAAGTACTTGGGCTTTCTGAAGCGGTGCAAGAAAAACTTCACTCCCGCCGATCTCTGCTCCATCTATACCACCCACAGCCGTCCTAAAATTACGTACAATTCCCATATATATGCAGGAGCTTCAATAACCTATCTTGAGCTCTTAGACCGTGCCCAGCAACGTGTGATTAAGCTTATTGGCGACAGTAATGTATTCAGAACTATTGGCTTGGAGCATGGTCGTAGCATGGGAGGTGTGATAGTTTTTTTCAATGGTAAATATTCCTCTGAGATAAAAAGACTAATTCCATCAGTTCGGGTATCCACAAGTACTACTCGTTTAGCCAAAGAAGCTCACCGGTTTTTTGTTGCGTCGATGTTCCAACGCAGATCGTTCTTCGGTCGCTCAATACGAATGTGGAACAATCTTCCTGCTTGGGTTTTCCCCACCAATTGCAACGTTTCCAAGTTGAAAACATATACATATTCACCGACATTATTCACTCTTTCCTCCTTCCCCCTTCCCACTAACCTATTATCCTTTCTGAAGCAATATCTACTCCTATAATAGTTCAGAAGTAATTCTTAGGGATAAGTATAAACATAAGGGTTCAATCACTCACTCACTCACTCACTCACTAGCTTCCTGAACTACCGGAGGAGCATAAGGTCACTAAGATCTACCAGAAACACACTCAGTTAGCCTAAATATGAAGAAAATTTCCAATATCAGCTTAACGAAATCGCATTCTCAAAAAATGTTCTCATTAGATTCATCTTTGGACGTATCATTGTGTACGGCTTCTAATGACATGTAATTTTACGCATACGTGTTTATACAAATTGCAGTGAGGAAGCGAGAAATCATCTATAATAAGCATTCATAAAATATTGCTTTTGCAAATACAAAAAAAAAGAGAAAAAAAACTTCCTCCATTCATCACTCAAAACACTTCAGTAACCAAATCATTCAGCAGCTAAATGGTGTTTATTTTCACCAATTAGTAAAATTTGCAAGCGAAATGCAACAAAAACTCCAACGACAACAACAACTAAATTTTCACCATACGAAAGATAGTACGAAAGATAGTAAAAAGTATTAAAAAAACGAAGTAGCAAACAGTAAGTAATTACAACGCGAAACGTCCACCAGCAACAACAGCAACCAAACGAAACATGATTTCAAGTTGAATTTCACATATCAACCGAATCGAATTTTCGAAAGACTTCACAAATGCCATTTCGTGTGCAGCATGGGCCGTTTTTTCTTTCTATTTATTTTTTTTTTTTGTAGTGGAGTGGAGGCGTGGAGACGAGTGAACAAACGAGTGTGGCGTATATACTTAAGACCTTTAGAGGGAATTTAATAATTAATTTATACAGGCACACAAACACACGTCACTTTCAGCATTTGCTACTTGTATGAACTGCATTACAACCCCGGGCTAAAGACGCAACAAGTAGCATGTTTATTTTCTGTTTTGTTGCTTTTTTTTTTTGTGTCTGTTGTTTGGCGCTTTCTTGCAATTAAAGTTCAACCGTGATGCCAGCCATGATTTAAAATTTAAAGTTTTCATGGGGCATTACAAGTTTACCTTTTACACTATCATCATCATCATCATCATCATCATCATCATCCTCATCATCATCATGATGAGCACACATTCAATGTCAAAAAATCTGTCAACTCATATGAGACTGATGAAAGCGTGCTCAGCGCCTGAGCAGGCATCTATAGAAAAACTTACAAACCGATCATGGCTGAGTGTCTGTCCATAAGCCCTAATAATATTAACCAAAAAAAAAACAACAAAAAAAAAACAACAAAAAAAGGTCGCTTTGGTTTGTTTATGTACATTGACTCTTTGATGATGACAGGCAGTGACTGAAAGCTTGCGTGCCTGTCTGTGAGAAATTAAATACATAACGTAATAAATTTCCCTGAATGAAACTGAAATTTTTTTAAACAAAAAGCAAGTACCTTAATGAACACAGCAAATTGGCTCTTAAACAAATTGAAATGTTACACCGGTTTATGTCTTTTTGGTAATGTTGACAATCTGTTTTTAATCTCCAAAGCATATTAGTTCATTTTTTTTTATGATGAGTAATTGTTGCATTTGAAATCAGACGCAGCATGTTTGAAATAATAACAATAATACTTTTAAGTGTATCAGAAGTGTGGCAGGCATGTCGTTAAGTGTGCATTTAGTACTTTGGACAGTTATTGTTGGCATTTGTCAAATTGACACATTGCTCATTGTGACAATTAAGTGTGCAACCTTGTCAATTTCATTTATAGAAAGTGACAGTTTCTTATTTATTTGAATGTTTGACAATTTAATGAAATCTTAATTGATTTGTAATTATGACAGAGGCTTAAAAGTGAAATTTTCGTTTGAAATTATTTGTAAGAAAATATTGATGATTTTGTGGCAATGGGCATGATTTTAAAGAAATTTCAAATCTTATAAACGAATTTACGTCTGTGGAAACTTTCATCACTTGCCAAATAATAAATAAAAAATTTCAAATACAACGATTTTCAATCAGCAAAAAAATCCATTACCAAAACACTTTCAAGTACTTAAAAAATCAATAAATATTATTTGTAATTAAAATAGTATACAAGTGCTAGCTTATTCCCATGGCTCCGTTTGCACAGGTGCGTATTTGACGATACATAAATCTTAGCAAGTCTTAGCTGCGTAAAAAAAAATCATTACTGCCTTCGAAAAGAACACAAAACGAATTCTACAGTTCCTCATTCCTCCCCAATTTAACTCAAAATTACCAAACATTTGTATACTCTCCACACAAGTGACCAAGGCAGTGTTCATCAAAATCATTCCAGAGCTTTAATACTTTGAGATTCCACAACAGCAATCGCTTGTATCAATCAAAGCTCTTTTTACCCGCGGGTATAAGCCAGATGAACACTGTTTTTATCACACCGTTTGTAACGCTCAACAGGAACCATGGTAGGTATAGAAAAGTTTATATTCTGGATCAGTATCATCTGCTCAGTCGATCTAGAGATGTCCGTCTGTCATTTCGCACGATAACTGCCGCAGCTATTGAGCAGTAGACTCCCAATTTTGGCATTCCTCTTCTTTTTGCTTCTGGTATTGAATATGGGCAACATCGGATGCCCATTTTGGCATCTAAATTTATGTGTTGACGTTTATCATGAGCAATACTGAGGCGGCTTTGTCGCCATTCTTTTTATTTTGTGGGAAATTATGTCAGGAACGGAGTGGGATTGGAATTGGATCGAAGTGGAATTGGACCGGAACGACATGGAATTGGAAAAAAATTTTAAATGGACCGGAAATAAACTGGAAATAAAAATTCCGGAAAAATTATCGACAAAATATCGGAAAAATTTCGATAAATTTTAGAAAAAATATCACTTAAATATCGGATAAACTATCTCAAAATTATCGATAAAATTACCGAAAAATGGTCTAACAAGGTATGGTACTCGCATGTCCAGGGTTATTTAGCTTTGGTCAGTTTTTTTTTTAGTTTTTGATGGTAAGACTCGCAAATACGAAAAAGGGCAACACCCTAGCCTATGCATTTTTTCTGTGTTTGTATAACCGGATACCTATATAAACTATACAGTTTATACCTCTTGACTTAAATAACAAATGAAATGCTAGGAAAATAAACTTAGCGGATTTTACCTTAAAATCATTAAAAATGTGGTCTAAAAACAAAAAGTTAATGTGTTGAAAAAATATTTAATACCGGTTACTTTAATTCTATGTTCGAGTAACCGAGAATTCGGATAAAGTACACAGCATTTACTACTTGACTGTACTGTTAAAAATGGTTCAAATTTTGATATAAAAGAAAGTCAATATATTTTTCGGTTACCGTAGGTACCCGGTACCCAATTATAGCCTTATTATAGGTGAAAAATTAAAGCCTTTAGGAAAAACATGAACTTTTATTTTTAAAACATTATAAATATGAACTAAAATTAAAGAAGAAAGGCTTTTCGAGTACTTACACTCAGAAAAAAATCCTATTAAATACTATTAAATCTGGTCAATAGGATGCTCTTACTATTGAAATAATAGTAGAAAATAGTTGAATTAATAGGAAAAATGATTAAATCAAAATTATAATTAGTTTTTCCTATTAATTCAATTAGTTTCTACTAGTATTTCAATATTAATGTATCCTATTGACCAAATTTAATAGTATTTTTTTCTGAGTGTATAAATATGACCAGACCTTTATTTTGAAACAAATTTCAAAGAAATCGATTGAGTACTTAAAAAATTATTTCATATTAACACATGAATTGCTCAAGTACATTCCAATCATATTTAAGTAAGCATTACCACATAATATTTTTCACACACTAAACGTAAACGCTTTGCATAACTTAAGTCTCCACCCGTCATGAGTTTCAAGCCAAGACAAATTATGAAGCAAGTGTGTGCCTCAACTTAGCACCAAAATGGAGACCCATTAGTTCAACTGCAAAGAATGCTAATTACCGCTAATAAACAAAAACCAAAATAAGAAGAAGAAGTGTCAAGTGCACTGCTGTCAACCTCACTGCCTTTAAGACCCGCAGTTCAAGTTGCAAACACACAAAAACTTTTTTTGTTTTCAAATTATCCACAATGTGAGTACTACAGCCAAGTAGAAAAATCTTGCACGATCATCTTGTTGCTGATTACATTTGGTTAGCATTTGGCAGAAGTTAAGCCAGACAGCTGCTGTTTCTAAGCTTGTTGCGGCTGGTAAGTAATGATTGGGAAATTCGCTTGTACAGCAATTGGTATTGAATGTTGTGATTGATGTCTTATTGGCTACTTCAGCTCACCTTATTTGCTCGAACTGAGTATGTACCGGGCAGGACAGTTGATCGTGAATTTCTTTGAGTAATTCAACTGGGCTAAAATCATAAATAATTTATGGTGCAGCGTTTTTTGTCTTTAAATTTTGTGGCTATTTTGCTGTTGTTTTTTTAATGTATTTTTAAGCAACGTTTGTGGGTGCGCTTGTTATAGCGAAGAGAGAATGGCATCGATAAAGCTGTTGGTAAAGCAGAAGTCGAAGATGTCTGGCTTATTCTGAATAATTGCGGAGAAAGCTTTGGTGGTGGTGGCGCTCAGGGTTAAGTATGGCGGTGAGGTCAATTGAGATTTTGCCATGAATTCCATGGCATTGGGAAAACGGACATGAGATTATTTTGGCAAAGCACTGCTGAATGATTTTCGGCTGACCATTGTGGGTAAATGACTATGAGTAGTGAACATATTGAGGAGATGCAAATTTGATTGAATGAGAGTATAAACTAAGATATGTGTGCAAATTCTGATAGCAAAAGAAAATTTAAAACGGGTTTTTTTTTTTTTTTAGAAATCAAAGTAAAAAAAAAAGGGGTATTTTTTTTTATTTTTTTTGAGATGCAACTACAGCAAAATTAAAAGACAGATCACATAGACTATTTAAGGGTAAACACCACTCTCCCCTCATCAACAATCATTTTTTGAGACGACAAATGCATTATGCAAATTAGTCTATATTTGTGGCTATACAGTGGCTATATATTTTATATAAACAATGCATTTCACTTTGCAGAGTACCATTGGAAAACTTTATTGGACCGTTCCAATAAGAATATCAGGACACCTTAAACCGTTAAGTACTAGAAGATAATCCAAAAAGTGACAAAAAATGTTCCCAAATTTATAGATTAAAAATTGTCTTTTTAATAAAAAAAAATTTTTTTTAAATAAATTTTTCGGTAAAATCTTTCTATTAAAAACTTGAAAAAAATCTGTGAAAAATTCCAAAAAAAAAATTTTTTCATTTTACCTATTTTTTTAAAATATAAGGGATTGCCGTAAGTTAGGACTGCGTATATGTTTGAACATTTTTTTAAATTTGGTGATTTTTGTTGCAATTTGTTTGTGTTTACGAAATGGTTGTATAAAGGTTGGGTCACTCATGTTGTATAAGTTGGACGACACTTTTTGCATTTGAATGTGTTGTTATTTTTTACTTTACCTTTTTCCGAGCTCAAATTGGATACACAAATTGTTTTTTTAGCAATACCATGCAATTTTTCTTTATAGTTGGTTTATTTTTCAGATTTTTTAAAGTGTCCCATCTAATACTGCAAAATTTTGTAGGCAAAAAAGTTTTTTTCCTTTAAAGGGTAATCATTTTTGTCTTACCTTTTTCACTGCACTCCACCAAGTCGAACAAATTACTTCACTTGTAAGAACCGCAAATCTGAATGAAGATATCAATAAATATTCTAATCTGAGTAATACCATGCAGTTTTACTTGATTTTCGACGTATTTTAAGGACTTTTGAGTGTTCCAACTTACACAGCAAACCTTTTTAGACAAAAAAGTAATTTTTATCTGGCTTGGTCACGATATCAAATAATATTTAATGAAAAGTTGTAGCCAATGATCGTAGCTTCATATCGGTATATAGAAGTTGACATTATTTCTATCCCGTTTCAAATCTACACAATAAAAACGGAACCCGTCCCAACCTCTACGACAATCCCTTACTTTTTAAAAATATTTTTTATAAAATATTAAACAATCAATAACTAATAACTTCAAATCGAACCTATCTTTGAGATCACATACAAGTTTTGTATGTACTACTCCACACCTCCGCTTTGCCAAACCTTCTAAAATCATTTAATTCATTTTTCAATCAATATTTAGCCATATGCCATTTCAATGCTAACCTCACTCTATTGATTTCCTTTCCAGTTGCCATCAAATAGGCAAAAAATAAAAACAAATCAAACAAAAGATAAATTCAAATTCATTTCATATCTCCATCTCTGTGAATCAATATTTCAGTAAATGATTTCGCCAATGGCCTTCAAAAAATATATATTTCAGCGCAGACAATTTTCATTGAACATATTTAAACTTAAACTAGATTTCATTATGATTTTCATAATCGCATTGATTTACAATCAATCATCGATAGCAATTTGTTTGGCTCGATTTTGACAAAGCACAATGACAGTTATGTGTTGTTCCATATTTGTGTTAAAAGCCCATATGAAAGCAAATAAAAATTAACAATTACATCAACAAATATGTTGGCAAAATTAACTAACAAATTGCGTAGAGAAAATAAATGACGTTTGATTTATTGGTAGAAAAAAAAATACAATAAAAAGTGGGCAAATATTTTTGCGTTAATTTTTTCTGAAAATAAAATAAATTTAAAATAAAATCTTTTAAAAATTGCCCAAAAAATAAACTAAAAATAAAAATAAAAACAAATACAAATTTAATGTTGAGCATTTTCGTTTTAAAAAACACACAATTTTTTTCTTTGTTTGAATGGCAACCGTTAAAATACAATTTGTAATTGTTACCTCAGTTGTTTTTTTTTAAATTTTTTTTTTTGTCTACACAATGGCAACCACTTTTGTTTTTTTTCAACTACAACAATAAGACAAATAACACAACCGACCTTACCACAATAGTTTGGCTTACATCTATCTTTACTGTCATTGTCATTGGCTGGTGTACGAAATATGGCAAATGACTGCACTTTAATTCAATAACATAATTTGTTTGGTGATTTCAATTCTTTTGTTTGCTTATGGTTCACTTTTTTCAGTTGACAGTAATTAGTTGTGATTTTTTTTGGGTAACTTTACTATACATAAGTACCGTTATTAGTCAAATTGTCTATGGTGTGATTACAATTTATGTCTTTTGACACAATTGGGTGAATTAACACATCGTCACTGATTTCTGATATGTATCTGATTTCTAGCAATTTTCCAGTATAGCAAAAGGCTTGTTGATATTGTATGAATAGAAGACTGATTTTGTTTATGTTTTATAGTATTCTATGTGCTGTGGCCCACAGTTGAGCAGTAGATGCATCAGTTAAATTGTTTCTTCAGTTTCGGTTCTGTTCTGTTCTGTCAAAAACAACTGAAGGTCAAATTAGAACAAAGCAAAATTTTAGTTTTTGTACTCGGGTTTTTCGCCATTGAACGGCAAACGAAATTTTTAAAATGAGACGCCTAAAGCGTACTTTTGTCCAAACACTATAAATATAAAGAACATAACTGTCTTTTTTTTAATTTAAAGAAGCCAAATTATGTGGGCCATAACATCTTTGAAAAATGTTGCCTTATGTTAAAATGTTCAACAAATAATAACATTTTTATGTAATTTTTGGTGCCTGTAACTTATTGTGAGCTACCACCAGCGTTCTCACTCTACTCCTATCGGAATAGATACAAACTCTCCCTTTGATTTTTAAATTTATACTCCTCTACTACGGTAGTAGATTTTTCTACTCCCCTCAAGGTTCTCTACTACTATTGTAAGAAATGCAAAACTACTACTCTTTCTACTACCTCTACAGAAATTTCTACTACTCTCGTAAAATTGTTACTACTCTACGAAAAAATTATATCTGCTCCCCTTTCTTCAAATCTACTGCCCTATACAATAGAATATCTATTACTCTAGTTGTAACAAAAAATGAGAACCCTGGCTACCACTGCCGAAAAAAACTTAAAAATAAAATTATTATTTTATTCTCTTGATTATCAAATCAAAAGTGCCGCTGGTTACTTAGGTACCTTGTAACCGTTTTCATTTAAACACTACTTTGAAGGTTTTTATTTTAATTCAGTCGAATAATAAAAATGGGTTACCTTACTAAGCCGATATATTCAGCTGTTATATGATAAAGTCACAAAATTAAGAAAAAGAATACTTAATAGTACTTTCGGGAAAAAAGTGAGAGTAAAAAAGTGGCGGGTCTAAAAAAAAGTACTTTACTCTTTAAAAAAGTTCGCCTGGTAACCCTACACTACTCTATTGTTCTTCCTGATCACATCAGCTGTTTCACGCTTTTGACAATACCATGCAGGAAACCTGAGGACAACATTTAGAATTACACATTAACACTATACTACCCGGTTTTGTGTTATGGGTCTTGTGTGACTAAGTCAAAAAAAGCCACACAAGACTTGTAAAAATGGGATATAAAGGATCAGAAATTTAAATAAATTGTATCAAAAATGGTACTAACACTGTATGGTATTCAAAACAAGCCAGCTGTTTTTGTGATTGTGGTAAAAATTTAAATAAATAAGCTATGTGTGCATTTAATTAAAAAGTAGCCCTAAAATAGTAAATTTATGTAATGAAAATACAATTTTAAAGTAATGGAAACGGCAAGTGGATAAAAGCGGTATGTAACAAAAATTTTAAAATTGAGCTAAAATGATCTTAGAGATATGAATACATGTGACCAAATTTAAATTTTAAGTGCATTTTATTAGGGTGCCTCTTCACATCTCCAGTTGTTGCATAAATGCATATTATATATTCTCTTCGTAATTGATACTGTTTTTTTATTTTTTAATAATATTTAGTACCCATCACATTCTAAAATACGACATTCCATTATTCTTGCACTTGTTCCCATCACACCATCCTGAATGTCATTCACACACGCCTTTCCAGACACTTTACCTGAGAACTTCCTGTCTTGAAACGAAAAATAAAAGTTGCATGACCAGAGGATAGGAAACAATTAAAGCGGTAAGGAGAGCGTGTAGCAGCACACAATGATGGTTTCTCAAGAACCCCTACGCGAATGTAAGCTAAGAAGGAAATGACTTCAAAGAATTCAGACATGTAGATTGTTATCCGAAATGGAGGGTTCTTATTAAGTAAAAGTAGTGCATTTCAATTTAAAGTTCACCAAATGGTCATTACTTAAAACCATTTTCACGAGACTACACACTCGCACTCGACACGCCTGAGTAAGTCCATGAAAGCGAATAGGGCTTAAAGTTAATGATCAACACTCTGGGGAGGACAACTGCATGATATGTTGAGTTTGCAAAACAAGCCCATAAATAATTGAACCCATGCCGACCAACCGTACGTGGATCATGCTGAGAGAGCCACAACACACTGCGCTCCGAAATGCATCATAAAATCTCGCCTGGTCACGGAATTACGGAAGCGAAATTTCTTTCATTTCTTTGAGTATTTTTTTCCTGCTGCTGCCGCTGCTGCTGTACGTAGAAAAAATTTTCCAGCATTTCCATTAGAATTCGTTAGAAGAGCGAGCGCCTTTGCGATGTTGGTTATGCGTATCTGCTGCTTGGCCACATTAAGAATTCATTGACCGGTTCAAGTCATTGGCCTATAGTTGTAGTGAGTTGTTTAGTTTGGTAGTGTGGCTGATCGTAATATCAGTTGAAGTCACTCTTTGCGGTGAATGTTTTTCCTCGGTTGTTGTTGTTGTTGTGGTTGTTGTTGCATTTTCTTTCTAACCACACGCTTCGTCTTCAACATTCAATAGAATTTTTCTGCTTTTAGTTCAGAACTTTAATTGAATATTATGTGGCGTTACGTTTCGTATTCTGCAGCTCGGCTTGTGCTATGCTGTCTTTCAAGTTGTTTCTTTAGAAAGTTATTAGCTCTGACCGTTATAATTGTATATGTGGTGGACTGTGGTGGATTTGTTATGAAGGCATTTTATGTTTAGAGCTTGGAGGCCTAAGTAGAAAATCAAGTGAAATTTCAGAAGAAGTTATTATTCCATTGAATTGAAAAGGAGCGCATGTAATGTAGTTTGATTTATGAAAGGAATTATAGCTTGAAACTGTCCGCCTACAGTGAAGGCTCATAGAAAATTACACTTTAAAAAAATCAAAAATTCACATAAATATTAAAAACTACCCAAAAATGTTTAGGGAAATGTCATTGAAATTTAAAGCAGATTTTCGTTAGTTGGCAAAGAAAATTCGTGAAAATTTTTTTTTTTTTTAAATTTTTAAAAATTTTGTTTTGTATTTGAATCTTCAAAAGAACTACATCAAGGGAACAGACTGCTGAGCAGAATATGTAACCACGAGGTTCGAAGAGCGTGTATCGATATGAGCAGCGCAATTCCTCCGACTCCGTGCCAATTCCCAGACCTAGTAGAAGTAAAGTTTACAATCAAATTAAATCAGAGTAGACCCGAATAGGCTTTATTGTCAATATAGCAAAGACAAAGTAAATGCGATCGACGAGAATTTATTTGATATAGTGGACTAGCTGATAGGCCTGCCTTTGCCAGGAATTTTATAATATAGATTAGTCAAAGGAGCGGGAACCACGATCATTTTTCCAAGTTAGAGATTTTTTTCGTTATTAGCCCAAATCATGAAGCCTAGTAACAAATTTCAACCTGCTATCCCCGATAAGATAGCAGGTTGAAATTTGTATGAAAAAACCACATTTTATAAAATGAGTTCGTAGGTAAATATATCTAGGATCTCTCATTAGAGGTTAAACGACCACAACCATATCTGAGAAAATCTAACGAAGGATGCTGAAAGGAACCGAATATACTTCAGCTTTCAGATTGATGAAGCCTCTGATAATGCCAGTTACCCTATATATTTACGAGACCTGAACGCTGTTGGTACATAGTTGACCAACTCGCAGAAGGTACTGCGAATTCGTTGATGGATTGTGGATACGACATTCGCCTACTGAGCTCCAGACGAAAAGGCGCATAAAGAGCCAGGTGAAACAATCAAGTGGAAAGAGATGTGAAGAGCATTAACCGACTGACTGGAAGGGGATAACAATGGCTCAAAATCTAGGGGAATGGACGATTCTTATCGATACAGCACGGTCCAATCAGGTCTTAGACTGACAATGAAGACGAAAGAAATGAAAAATCGGACAAAGGCCAAATGTGGATAAATTTTAAGCTGGAGCCAAATTCTTGACAAAAATTCTAGTCGTTTGATACATTGAATTCAGTGATATATACATCAAATATGTATTATTAAAAATGTCACATATGACAATTATTTTCTCAAGCGGTTTATAAAATCGTACGATCTGTAAATGTCTCTACCCATATCTATCTCAGCTTGATTTGTTTTTGAAGTACTATATTTTCTGCTAATACGAGTATATAAAAACTTATTGAAAAATCTGCATACATAAGTGTTACGAAAGATAAGAATTTTTGTGGGTTAACCCACTTAGGCACACAAATCCATTATACCAAATGCCTTTTGTAATTATTAATTTTTAAAATTTGAATCGTGTCTGTAAATTCCCATTCTAGTCAATTCTAATCAATTTCTATTTAATATCCAACACAAACTAGTTTCATTAATCTTATCGTATTAAATTAAAAAAATAAAAACTTTTAATTTTAAATAAAAAATGTTTAAGGAATTCCAAACTAAATAAATTCGATAGAAAGTTTCGATATGGTTAGTGGGTTATGAGTGGTTTGCAGATAATCAAACTAATCATGCTCTTGGGTTGTGCATGATGTGATAAGAAATATGAAATTCTTTTTAAAAAAAAATGTTATTGTTTAGTAAAAGAAATACTTACAACAAGTTGAATGGGGGGTCTCACGTTTCATATACGTGCACTGAAGTGTGCAAATAACTATCAAAAAATATTATTGATTACAGCGAATATTTAACCAATTGTGTCATAATAATCGAGTGATTTATCGAAAATCGAATGAAATAATTTATGTACAAACGGCAATTGGTAGTATTGACTGACCTAAGATCTTGATATTGGGTATAGAAATGAGTTATTTGCTTCTAAGGAATTTATATTTTTGAAAATATGGGAAGTAAAAAAAATTATATAATGTCGTGATATGTTTACAAAAATTACCAAAATTACGACAACATGAAAGAACTCTCATGGAATTAGGAGTTGGAAATGAAATAATACTCCAAAAAAATTAGTAATTTCGATGCAAACATATTTTTGTACAAGAAATATCCTATTCCTTCAAACTTTTCACTGATGAAATTTGGTAGGTGGATTCGTATTGACAAAATAAAATTGTGACGGTAAAGGGGAGGAGAATGGAGCTTTCTTTGAGTCAAGAATGGAATAACTTTCGCATTCTTCAAGCAACAAATTTTGTATTTGGTTTTGCGATCGGAAAAATAATAAAAAAAGGGTAAAAAAAAGGTACAAAAAAAGGGGAAAAATGGGTAAACATAAAAATAAAAATGGGAAAATATGGGTAAATGGTAAAGAAAAAGGGGAAAGGAAATCAAAGGCGAAAAAAATAAATCAAAAAATGGGAGAAAAATTTTAAAATGAGTACAAATCAAGTTCTTTCAAATGGAACCCATGAACCTATCAAAAAGCTAAAATTGAAAACCATAAAAAGGTAAAAGAGTAAAAAAGAGTAAAAAAGGGTAAAAAAGGTAAAAAAAAATGGGACAAAAAAAGAAAATTAAATAGGGGAAAAAAAGTTTAAAAAAAGGGTGAAAAAGGTAATAAAAGGCGGAAAAAAATAAAACAAAGAAAAAACTAGAGAGTGGACTATCTTCGGCTATACCGAAGCTGAAATACCCCCACACAGTAGGAAGAAGTACCTCGAACATAAAAAATGTGGTCTCAAGACCCTATTTTGAGACAATTATAGGAGGTTTTGGAGCCCGGACCATGTCCAAAATCCATTTCTAAACATTTCCAATCAAATCCAACAAAAAAACTAGAGAGTGGACTATCTTCGGCTATACCGAAGCTGAAATACCCCCACACAGTAGAAATAAGTACCTTGAACATAAAAAATGGTGGTCTCAAGACCCTATTTTGAGCCAATTATAGGTGGTTTTGGAGCCCGGACCATGTCCAAAATCCATTTCTAAAAATTTCCAATTAAATCCACAAAAAAAAAAAAATTGGTCTCAAGACCCCATTTAGACCCTTATATATGTGGCTGCGGAACCTCGGACCATGTCAAAAATACGTTTCTAAACATTTCCAATCGAATACAAAATTAAAAAATTTTTACCTTTTTTTTCGGTGTATGGGAGCCACGCCCAGTTTTTGTCCGATTTGGCTGATTCTCGAACTTGATCTCAGTATTCACGAGAAAAACATGTAAAAAAAGTTTCAAGTCGATATCTCCAAAACTGCGACCGCTATCGTGCGGACGGACAGACGGACAGACGGACAGACGGACAGACGGACAGACAGACGGACAGACGGACAGACGGACAGACGGACAGACGGACAGACGGACAGACGGACAGACGGACGGACAGACAGACGGACATCGCTAAATCGACTCAGGAGGTGATACTGATCAAGAATATATATACTTTTCCATACCGGACACGCCTCCTTATGGGCGTTACAAACGTTGTGACAAAGTTAGTATACCCTGCCACAGTGAGTGTGGGGGTATAAAAATTGGTCTCAAGACCCCATTTAGACCCTTATATATGTGGCTTCGGAACCTCGGACCATGTCAAAAATACGTTTCTAAACATTTCCAATCGAATACAAAATTAAAAAATTTTTACCTTTTTTTTCGGTGTATGGGAGCCACGCCCAGTTTTTATCCGATTTGGCTGATTCTCGAACTTGATCTCAGTATTCACGAGAAAAGCATGTACTCAAAGTTGCAAGTCGATATCTCCAAAACTGCGACCGCTATCGTGCGGACGGACAGACGGACAGACAGTCAGACGGACAGACGGACAGACGGACAGACGGACAGACGGACAGACGGACAGACGGACAGACGGACAGACGGACAGACGGACAGACGGACAGACGGACAGACGGACAGACGGACAGACGGACAGACGGACAGACGGACAGACTGACAGACTGACAGACAGACGGACATAAATCGACTCAAGAGGTGATGCTGATCAAGAATATATATACTTTTCCATACCGGACACGCCTCCTTATGGGCGTTACAAACGTTGTGTCAAAGTTAGTATACCCTGCCACAGTGTGTGTGGGGGTATAAAAAATAAGAAAGAGTCAAAAATTATTTTTTCAAAATATAACCCTTAAACCGACTACAAAGTAGAAAATAAATTTCCCATAAATTATTTTCAGCAGTTTCGATTAAAAATTAAGGGTTTTTAGTTTGTTCATGATCTGCTTCATTAGAAACAAATCAGCCCCAAACCCTCTTTTTAGTTGTTTTAAGGGTTAAAGTATTTCAAAACATTTTTATTTCTTGATATTTTTTCAAAATTTATTTTAGACAAAAAAAGTTGCGTAATACCATAAACGGTCAAAGTCCGACTTAAGCGGTTATTGCTTTTGGCCACAGACATTTATAGGTACCTATTACTTTAAAAATATGTATGCTTCCCCTATGCCCTTCATTTCCTAAGCGTATCTCTTGCACACATACTCTTACTCTTTCATCAAAAAAAATTCTTGCATTTTTCATATTAAAGAAAAAATTGTATTTTTATAGTTTACTACGCCATATTTCTATGCATGGTTGATTTCTTCCGGGAAAAAATAAAAAAAAAATGTACAAACACAACAAAACAATAAAGAAAGAAAAGCCAAAACAAAAACAAATGCAAAAAAAAACGACAGTCTGTCGTTCTCCACTCTAAGCATGTCCACTTTTTCCATCAGCAAACGCGTCAAAGTCAAAATCACTCATGTTTGACAATGCCTGAAGACGCTGAAAGAGAAGAATGCACCTCAGCGCCGCAATGAGGAAGCCTGTGGGCATGCGTTCACGTTTTAAGCCAACATTAGCTTGAGCTCAAATTACCCGAGTGTCTTGTGGGCCCGCTGCTATTAAGGGAACTTGTGCTTCTACTTCTACTTCTACTTCGTCTACTTCTACTTCTCTTCTATTTCCCCCACTATTATTCTTCTTCTGTGAGTTTGTCAAAACAAAATGCTTACACTGCTTACTGGCCCTGAGATCAACAATATCAGTTGCAGTTACGTTTCTAACTCATAAACCACCATCAATGACAATAGAAATTCGTTCCGTTCCGTTTGGTTAAATTAACATGATTTTCATCATGTCATTTCGTCAATGACATTGTCAATTCGTAATGCTGTTGTTTGTGCTTACACGCATCTTTTATGGTCTTTCGACTTGGGTTCTTTGGGTGTAATTGTCAAGAATTGTATTTCGAATTAATTCAACTTGTCTGAGTAAATATAATGGAATATTTACATTTCCTGCTTTTTCACAGTTACACAAGTTATACAATTTCTTTGCATTTTTGTTATTGTGTCTACTCGGATTTGTATTGTTCTCTTCACACGCCCACATTTGTAGTTCTTTGAATGAAAAATGTTGTGGGTGGTTTTTTGTAGTTGGAACTAACTGCCTTGGACAGTAAAATATGCAATTCTTTTGTTCATAATTTTTTCTTTTGTTGTTTTACTAAAATGTATGACTTTTATATCGCTTAAATCTAGAATTATGAAATATTACTGTTTCTTTAATTTTAGTGCAAGGTTTATTTGAATAGAATACTTAACAAGCACATTCTAACCCATTTTTCTCTTTCTCTTTATAGGTAAGTCCTACAAGGAATCTTTGTGAAGATTTGGTGAATAACTTCGAGTAACTTTTGGGTAAATAAGATGATTTCTTCAAGCTATGAAAGTTTCACGTTGATATGGAAATTATAAGAAAACTTGTAGGGTAACGTGTGGTAAGTGGGGTAATAGCTGGCTCAATAACTCCAATTGCCTTTGTTCCCAGCTTTCAGGTGTTTTAATGATATTACAATTGGGAGTGGTCCCCAATTTCCGGGCCTGAAAATCTTTTTTGGCACAATGACACGCTCTTTAAAAAGGTAGTCACAGACATGATGAGCCTGGAGTATACAAATCTAAGAGTCTTCTTTGGGTTAATTCACTAGAAATTTAGTTGAAAATTAAAAAGTTATTTTGTTTTAAATTAATTAAGTAATTTAAAAAATACTAAGGGTATTCGAAAACGCGCAGTTGCTTAAAAGAACTGTCAAATTTCATATATTTTGACTGCACAACTGATTCGTTTCCGAGGGGTTTCCCACTTTAAATGAATCACCCTATTATAATATTTAATATTTAAATGATTTTTAAATAATTTTAAAAAATTAATCATTTTTATTTAAAAGCATTTTTTCAATTTGAAAATTTTGGTTGCCACATTGCAAATTTAATTTCCCTAGCCTTCAAGATAAATTTTACCAAATAAAGTAAGTCTCGGCTACTGTAAAAGTAGACCCAATATAGCCGCAGTAAAAATGAGACTTTAATTCTCCTCTTTTATAATCCAAACCGCGGTTAACTACATTTTATTTAACTTAAAAAATACATAGAGAAAAATATAAAAAAAAACAGTTCTCCTGTAAAATTTACTTTTTGGCGTTTACGTTAATTTCGCGGAAAGGACTCGACATACTTAAACAAAGGCTAAAATGTGAAATATTAGGGAGTGTTTCAAGTAAGGTAGTTCACTAGACATGAGCTTAAATCACAATTTATATTATTTCCATTGATGCAAAAGGTTTTATTCCGCCCAGCACCACCTCAAGTAATGAAAAACTTACGAGAGCATCTATTTTAGAATAATTTGCTTAGGTATTGTCGGCGCTTAGTGAAAAGTGACTAAATGCAATCTAGTACAAAATCGAGTTATGTATGACACATTGATGCCAAATAAGATATCTGTGTAATATCCCACTACATAAAGAACGAAAGCTACAAATATCTTGAAATTCTATTCAATGAAGAAAGTCAAAGGTGTAGACTCTCATAAAAAAAAGTAGAATAGCTAACATGCGAAAGTGCATAAATTAATTTATATGAGACTTTTTGGCAAAAATCCAATAAAAATTGGGCGTGGGTTAGTGAAAGTGTATAATTCTATTTATATGAAAGTTAGTTCCTTTCAATACTTAATTCAAAAGAATTTTTAAAAAATTCGCAGAATTGTCCCATCAAGATTGGGTTTCTTTAAGTTGGTAGCGTTAAGCTTCCAATTCATTTTAATTATCATAAGATTGTCGTAAAAATATAAAAAAATAGTTTTGAGGATAGTTTGGATTCGATTGGACAAGTTAGTTCTCTTACTACACTGAGAAAAAAATCAAAACGAAATATTGTCCATTTCCAGCCAAAACTGAAAATTCTCTACAAAAAATTCTTAAATAATTTTTCCTATTCGATTAATAGTTTTTCGTACAAATCCGATTTTTAAAAGTCCCTTTGATTTTTCTTATACAATCTCGTACAATTTATTCTGTTGAATTGGGATTATACTTAAAAAAAAAGTACCTACAATCGTACATAAAAAATCCACATTAAAATATTGACACTATTTTACGTTCTATTTTAGAACTGAGCAGTGTTGAGTTTTTCAAAGCGATATCCGTTTCAAATCCTAACCATGCAGTTTTGGATTTTTTTCTCAGTGTAGTTTTTTTAAAATAATTTTTTACAGTGTATTTTTTTTGTTATAATATGTATTTTGATGTGGTTTTTTGTAACTAATAACTTTTATCCTACAATTTAAGGCTTGAAGGTCCACTAATAGAATTACTTTTGATGTCCAAAGGAACAACTCCAGGGGACGGCATCAATGGTAGGCACACTGCTTTTTTAGTCGAAATGCAGTCAGTTACTTTTGAATCACTTGATGAAACAGAAAAAAAATTCTAGTTTCGTTTCGAAGATTTTTCAGTACGGTTCCATTGTCCATTGTTTATTCCCCATTCCGATTTCAGTTTCAATTTCGATTTTATCACCAATAAAAAAACCCATTTTCTTTTCAAACTTTCAAATAACTTTCCACCAATTGTCCATGGAACAATTGCTTAATTCGCACTAAAGACGTTTCATATCACCTTAGGGCATATTGCCACCCAATAATTGACTAAATTGCAGCGGAACGAAGAAACCTTCAATGTGAACAAAATAGCTAAAATTGTAAAAAAAAAAGCTATTTTAGTGAAAAATATTTCTCTAAAATTAAGCATGAAATTATAATTGCAATAGTCTCTAATAACAATAATAAAGAAAAAATTGTCTAGCAATTGGTAGAAAATAATGTTCATGATAATTCCAGACAGAAGAAACCACAGGTTTTTGGTTGAGATTTTTTTTTAGCACTGAAACAGTTTCACTTATAACTACTGTGGCGATTTTAATCTTAAAATTTTTATCGTTGACAATTACCGCCCGAAAGACATGATGCGGAACATCATAATCAAGGGGAGGGATACAAAACAAAACACAGGCACAGCTCAACGCTTTAATTCACTTTACTTTACTTCACAAGAAAAGCCAAAAGCGGGTTAAAATGTAAAAGTTAGTGTTAGTGGGTAGCGAAGAGTTGACACCTTTTTTGAATGTTTTTTTTTGTGTGAGAGAAGAAACATTTCTATCTTGGCTTACGGTTGAAACGAATCTAGAAATTAGCATAGAAACGAGATTTACTAAATCAAAGCTTAATTGTTTTATCCACTAGCTTGGGAAGATTTCAGCATGGAGTTGTATAGAAGATGGAGGTGAAGCAGAAATGTGCGAAGATGCCAGCATTTACTAATCTTAAATGATATCACAATGATTTTTGCTATTGATAACTTTTTTTTGTTGTTTCATTCTCTCACTCTTTACATTTTTGATTTGCCAACAGACGATTTCCGCCTAAGTTTGCCAGTGTGTCAGGGCGCGGAAATTTCTTTTTCTCCCACCAAATGTCCAATTGTAATTCTTTCTTTCGCAGTTGTAGCTGTTCGTGTTGTTGTTGTTGTTGCTTTCATTATAAATTAATTTACATTTTGTCGTTGTTAGCGAAAACCTTTTTTTTTTGTTGTTGTAGTTTTTTTTCATTGAATTGAAGAAACAAAACGTTTTTTTGTGGCTTTTTAAAAGTGGTCACATGTCATCTGCGTACATGTCATTTGATTCACCGTTGACAGCTGTCATTTTTTTGTTGACAAACTGTCAACGGTTTTGCCAGCATTTTAAAAGAGTCTAAAAGGCATTTAATTTTCCAGACATTGCTTGGTTGGGGCGTTGGATTTCTTTGCTTTTGCAGGACGTATTTTGGCATAAGTGGATTTTGGTTCACAGGGAAATATTTTTTTTTTCTGTATGCGGATGGGCCAAATGGAAATTGAATACTAAAGAAGCAAAGGAAAAGTTTAAACAACAAAGAGACTCAATAAGAAAAAAAGTACACTCAAAAGTTTTAAGCAAAAACTGGAAAAATTAAGTTAATTTTGCTAGTCACCTTTAGAAAAATTTATCTATGGTAAAAATAATATAAAAATGTACTAAAAAAATGTATTAAAATAAAAAAATGTTCTCCCCGACGGGGAATTGAACCCCGGTCTCCCGCGTGACAGGCGGGGATACTCACCACTATACTATCGAGGACTGTACCTTGCTTGAATTTAATACCCATTTTTTTCCTATGTTTCTCTCAAATACTTACATTAGTTGATATCACGCTAATCAAGCACTAAAAAAAAATAAAACAATTTCTAATTAAATCGTATGTTGCCAAAAAAATCGTCTTATCACAGGCCAATTCGCGAAACATTCGAAGATATGCGATTTTCGTAGACGTCACAATGCGATATTAAAAGTCATGCCATATGGTGCGATATGGCACGTATACTGTTTTGTTTTGTTTGTTATTTATTTTGATTTTTTTGTTTGTTTATTATTGTTGTGATGATATAACTTTGAAACCGTACGAGTTATAATGGACTACGAAGAAAAAAGTATGGGTTTTTTGCTTGTTTTTGATTAATTATGAAAAACAATTTATTTTAAATAGATCGAAATGTGAAATAAGAAACTGTAAAATTCCCTGACAGCTTGAGATTGATAGGAGAATGCACAGATTTATGAATGTATTATGGAAATTCCAGGTTTTCGACAATTTAATATGTATTTTTTTATTCATAGTTAGGATTGATTGACGAACAGACGAGATCTGTGATTGGCATTATTGATAATTAAATAAAGTGTCACAGATCTACAAGTAGTTAGGATAGTTTATAAAATAAGATCCACTCTAATGTACATACAAAGGAAAAAGGCGTAAGACAAAACAACGTTTTATAGGAAATGAAACCAAACCAAAAATTTTTGGTCCTTGATTTTTTTTAGGAAACTAGCTTGTCGTGCGATGTATGGTTTCAGAGATATTCCCTATTAAAAATCGGAAATGCATTGAAGCAATTTTGAGTTCGCAAAAGTGCACTAGAGGAAAAAAAGAGATACTCAAGGGCTGTCTTTTCATCGTTCTCCCACAACGCTTTCGCCCTTTTGTACGTGTGTTCTCCCCTAAGTCTGTCAAGCTCCTGTAAAGGCTTAGGCATAAGTTCTTCGCTAATGTGAGAGAACTGACTGATATAATTATTGGCATTGTCAACTGTCCACCTTCTCTGAGCGGACTGCAAAGCTAACGAACTCTCAAGGCAGTGTATCTTCTAACAGCTCTTACCTAAGATAAGCTCGCAAGGCATAAAGTAACTTTTGGCTTAACTCTATTATTAATACTCTGGAACCACTTGTAACATAACAAAGCAGATTTGGCCATTGCTGGATCTGAAGAGTTGGACGAGGCTCATTTCGTTACTTAGAACTAACGTATCAAAGGTGAACGCCTGCTGCATGGTGCTTGGTGTCTTCGCTTACGAATTCTTTCTGCAGTTCCTAGAAATACGAGGCGAAAAGAGTGACAGTAGAGGCATTTGATGTACTCCTGTCATGCGCTTTTTCTTCGTAGAAGGGCTTTTCTGAGATATTTCTTCCTGCATAGTCTGAGTGACCTCTCGACAATCAACAAAGGAAGTCTACATCGGTTTATCATGAACTTGTAATTGGTTTGCCGAGTATAAGTGAGGAACCTCGTGTAGTCACCTCAACCAACCTAACCTATTGTCGACTGTCTCATACCCCTCTATAACCTTGTCTCGTGGTACACATGAGAGACATAGGTTGGTAGCCAATTTGTTCATTTGCTACTCTGACCATGGAAGAAGGTCTACAATCTTCACGTAAAGGATAAGAGAGCTTTGTGGTACTGCTATTAATCCAATGTGGTCTATTCGAGGCTAATAGCAGCCACCCTAAACTAACATATTCCGCACTGTGGGATCAAGCTTTTGTGCATTATTTAGGAATATTATTTAAGGTATTTTTGTGAGTAATTTTTTATGGAATCTTTTTGGCTCATTAGGAGCTTTTTTTTGTGAGTTTTTTTGTTGTTTTTATGGTCAGGGGATACACTTTCTAAAATCAAATTTAAATTTCAAAATCGATTTGTGTAACATTAAGAAAATAAAACTAAAGGAAAGGTACACTACATGATTGTTTTGCCTTCTTAAATGGTATTAAAAAGTTGGAAAAATATGTATTTTTCTTAATTCGATTTCATTACAACTCATAATAATTTAAAAAATTAATATTTTTCACTTAACTATTAATAACTTTTTCCTAATAAAGACTTTTCCAATGCAAGCTCCTTAATGAAATAAATATACATTTCACACTCCTTAATGAGCAACTGAAGTAATTTTATAAAAAAAAAAGTTATAAAAAATATGGCAATTTCAATATTTCATATTGAAGATCTCATAAAAAACACAAAAAAAAAAATCAACAAGTGTGAGTGAAATTAAAATTCCACACCTTATACAATAACAACTTCAAGACCTTATATAAACTGTGATGGTACACCTGATAGAGGCAGCCATCATTTAAATAGAGTCTCTGTGGAATATCACACCATTTTCAATTAACTTAGCTAATGTTGTATAAGTAAGTAAATGTCTGTTAAATTGAAGTTGATTTTACATTTTATTACAATTTATTAGGCAGAATTTGTCTCTTTGAATTTGTTTGTATTTTCTGACTTACCAAAAAAGCCAGAAAACTTGGCTTTTCACTTGGCCAGACTTGTTTAGCTTTTGTTACCTTATTGCCGTATATGAAATATGCTTTAATGCATTTAAGTCATGTTATATCAGGCATTTGTATTTATTTGAGATTTGTTTTTTATTTATTTTATCTTAATCACTTGCTAATATAGATTGGCAATATAGGTATGTGCTCTTAATGAGCGTTGAATTTTATGTAATTAGCGCACTAATTGTATAAGAATTTGAATTATTTCCAAAAGAAAAGCGGTTGTCTTATAGTTAATGGACATTTTTGAAAATATAAATTTAAATTAAAGGCACAGGTTTGGTTTCTTAACAATTTTTAATAATATAAGTTTACTAACTAGATTCCTATCGCATTTGAATATTCAAATTGACAATACCTCATTTTTTTTTACCAGTTAGCATAACATACTCATGGCACCACCTGCTTATCAATACCACTTGATTTATTTCTTTTTTTTTGATAACGCTACGCTATCACTGCAATAAGATTTAATAGTGTAATTTCTTATCTCACTTCAGCAACTTGAACATTTTGTATACACAATATTGTATGTAAGAAATGAGTTATCTACAAAAAAAGGGCGTTACTTAATATTAAAGCTCCGCCCATAGTGCAAGCAAATGTTCTCATCGAATTGGCTAATTTTTATGAATTTATATATTTAAATTTTTCTTATAATATTGATGGTAAAACCCAAAAGTCGATCACGCCTGTTTTGCATGATGTTAATTTGTTCTTACTGAGTACATTTTTATATTTTCAATGCCCGTTCATTATCATAAATCTCATAGGTGTTGTGATCAATTACGCCCCAGAGCAAAGAAAATAAAATAAAATAAAATAATTGCCACCTACCCTGCCTCCCGTCAAGCTCCATGAACTTCAAGCATGAATGTCGAGTGATTTCATAAAACGAACATGCTGATGATCACGCATTGAAAGGGTTTATTTATTTTTTCAGAAATCTTAGTGATACATTAGCGTGGCCACTTTAAGCCTCACATACACCACAAATGGATCCATAGCCATATCAAAAGCTCTCTTATCCTTTACATGAAGATTGTGGAATGATCAATAGTACCTACATTTTTAAATATAGTCAACACTAGACACGACGTTAAAAAATTAATATTCTGGCTTGCGGTGATTCTGGACTTACGTGCATACATAGATAACATCTAGCAAACAGGAAATGGTCAAACTATTCTATTTCCAGATCGTTCTGGTCTTCCCTTGGCACCAAAAGAACCAAAGTTTAAGACCATTGGAATAATTACATGCCTACTTGGCCTTGTCAGTCAAGGAGACCTTTGCAGAAGTCACAAAGACCCTGACTTTGAAATGACTATTTTTCATTAACTTTACGAATCTTAATAATCCTTGAAAGAAAGATTTAAATTACATTTTGAAGTGACCAGCATGAAAACAGACTAAAACCCTCCGCAGGAATTGAAAACTTTGCGTTTAAATGACCTCATGATTTTTGTTAAATAAATCACGGCACCATTGAGGGTAGCGTATAACAGGGATCTCACTTTTATCGACACCGAAATTAGTAGAAATTCGGGTTTGGGGCAGTAGATTTCAACAAAGAGAAGTAGATGTCATTTCTTGCGTAGAGTAGTAGAAATTTCTGTCAGGGCATCAGATTTCAGAAAGGGTATTTGATTTGATTAGTACACCGAGAGAAAAAAAAACCAGTTTCGCTGTTAAAAACCATCCGACAGTCAAAAAATTGTTAAACTGACAGTGAAAACTGTTAAAACAAAAGCAAAAACTGATCATTGTAACAGTTTTCGCTGTCAATTAAACAGTTTTCCGACTGTCGGATGGTTTTTAACAGTTTTTGTAACAGTTTTTTCTCTCGGTGTAGAAATTTCTGTCAGAGTAGTAGATTTGTAGAAAAAGTAGTTGTTGAGCATCGTATGAAATTGTTTACAATACTACAATTACTACATATTAGCACATAGTAGAAAATAGGGGAGTTGAAAATTTACTACCGGAGTAGGGGAGTAGAAATTTAAAAATCATTGCGAGAGTCAGATATTTGTATAATAAACCAATTTGGCAAAAATCAAAAATTTCTTTTAGTTTATGTTTTGGATTTAACTAATGAAAACTTCCACTTCATTATCAAAAGCAGCCAACTGGGCGTATGAGTAACATTTATAATTTTTAAGAGAACTTAATGTAAGTGAATTAACGTGGACTGGAGTGGCTTGTTTTTGATTCTTTGATACTTTGACGGAAATAAAATGAAAATATGCCGAACCACACTTGGAAATATAACGGATTGGAAATTGTACCGAAAGAAAATAGAAATGGACTAAAAAAAATGTAAATTGAACAAATTTAGACAAACAATGGGAATAAAGTTGAAATGTAAACTATCAAAAAGATATCGTAAAACTATCGAGAAAATATCGAAAAAGTTTTAAAAATTTTTGAATTTTGTCCGTGAATTTGTCTAAAGACGCTATATTTAGTGGTGGTTGAGTTGTTGATCCAAAACTGATGAGGAAAAACTTCGAAGGTAAATAAGCGCCCTGAATTCTTCTTAACTTCTTAAAACCCACCGAGGGCTTTACTCTGCTATGGTAGTTCTCTCATCTCATCATTACTAAGTCTTGTCCCAAAAATGTTACATTTACCTATTGAAAGTGAAACCTTAGTTCAATTATTGCTTACCACTCTCTTTTCAGACTCTTTAATAAATTTAATTTTGTCTGTCTAATTGAAGTAATGAACTTAGACTTCACTAAAGTCTGTCATGTACAAGTCCATTGATCATTAATTTTCATATCAAAATCTTTTCTTTTTTTTTCCAAAGAAATAGTGAGAAACAAATCTTGAATTCAATCGACCATTAATAAAGCAAAACTCGGTTAATAAAACTTTACAGGATTTAAATATGAAAATACAAGTTCACCACGAGTCACTACACGATAACCAAATTGTAAATGTGTAGGTATTTGATAATTAAATTTAATTTACATTTCATTGCAAAAAAATAAATAACTAAATAGACACGGTCTGGTCAGTTTGCGCGCTTGCATTACATCTTTCATAGACCATGTCATGTACAGACAATATATGAGTTGGCTAAAATTGGTATAAAAAGTGAAATTTCATATTTAAACAAGACACATGAAGCCAATATGAAGCAATTCCATGCTATCATTAAGACAGTTTTGAGGCAGTTTACAATAACAACAACAACAACAACCAGTGTTGACAGCACAAACAACAAATATGTTATTGCAACATGGTACGGGCACTATGGTCCATATTATGAGTATTGTTGTTTGATGTGTGAGAAGTCGTTTGTAATGCTTTACGCTGAAGTGCTCAGCATTTGTCAACTGATAAATTGATTAAATGACACGATGGTGTTGTTGGTTTTGCGATTGGTCTAAATAGCGTGTGTGGCAATTGATAGAAAGTGAAGTTGTATTGAAAATGAAAATGGAAAAAAAGAAAATAATTTTCTTAAAAGTTGGAAAATACAAATTTTCTTTAAATATTGGAAAAACTTAAATGGTTGGACAAATCCATATAATACAAAATCAGATTAAAATATTATGCAATCAACTTCTCTCATTTAGATAAGCAGGTGTTTTTGAAAGACCTCAAAAAAATCCCCTCAAAATGGGTTTAATTTTAATCAAATCTATTGATAAATTTGTTTTAAACATTAGACTTTCACATGTTTCTGATGCTCAATGAATATCATGAGGGCTTCAAGTGGTTGTTTATTTCGATAAGTAGAAATCACTAGAAATTCTTTGATGTTTTTTGAATGAGTTTTCATAAACAACATTACTGAATGGATACCTAAGTACATTTATCAATGAATCTTTGCATAGAGTACCATTGAGAAACGAACCCATTGATAACGAAGCACAAAATGTGATAAGTACTCCAGCACTTAACCAAACCACTTTGATTAGTTTGATCAGATTAAAAAGGCCAATTTAGAGTTAACTTATCACTTTCACAAAACAAAACAAAAATGCTTTTGTTCTTCTGCTATCAGCTTTGCAATTTTGGCTATAAATTGTCCCTTGCAATTCACAAAAATCAACAGTTTACTGCAATACTTTAAACCAGTCAACATGAAAGCCACTCTCTTCCTGATCGCCGCCTTCGCTTTGGCCGCCCCAGCCTTCGGTGTCACCTTGAACCGTTGCTCCTTGGCCAAGCAGATGTACGCTTTGGGTGTGCCCAAATCCGAGCTGCCCCAGTGGACTTGCATTGCTGAGCACGAATCGTCCTACCGCACCGGCGTTGTTGGCCCCACCAACTCCAACGGCTCCAACGACTATGGTATCTTCCAGATCAACAACTACTACTGGTGCCAGCCTGCCAATGGCCGTTTCTCCTACAACGAGTGCAACACCAGCTGCAACAACCTGTTGACCGACACCATCAATGCTTCCGTCACCTGTGCCCGCAAGATCAAGAGCCAACAGGGCTGGACTGCCTGGTCCACCTGGAAGTACTGCAGCGGCGCTCTGCCCAGCATTGACTCGTGCTTCTAAGTAACTCACTAATCGACTTCAATAAATGCTTCTTTAAAAATTTAATATTATTTTTTTTATATTGTGGATCATTGGTTTTATTTAGGAAAACGTTCTCTTGCAATGGTAACTTTTGGTATGCTCTTATGTCTAATGCAAATCATAAATCACCAGTATCTCAATTAACGAACATTTATAGGACACCACTTGATACAGCTGTGATGGCCAAATTTTCGTTTGCTAACCGCAGAGGTTTCGTGGTTTCAAGTCGTAGCGAAAGCTCATAGTTTCAGTCAGGATTCCAAAAAGAATGTTTTCATCTTTTAGTTCCAAAGTAGTCCACAATTCAGACAAGTGACGCTACCCCATTCAGCATAGCATTTGTATCACTTTTCTGTATGGAATATTTCTATTGGATTGCATCTGGTCTACTCAACAAAGAAATAAGTAGAAATTGCTAACACTATGCGAAAGGTCTTGGTCTACATAATGACTCAAATGGTTTTTCTCGATAAGCTCGAAGTCAAAGGTCACAAGTGGGTTACTGCAATCTTGTTGAAAAAACTTTTCAATGGTAAGTGATATCATATTAATATCTTTAGCAAAAATATTCTACTTAACTCTAGCAACAATATTGCCGAACATCTTAACCCGATAATGTCTGTTTTAAAGGCACTCAAAATATCCGGAATAAAAATATAAATTTTTTTTCAATAAAATTTTTATTTTTTAAATTTGCAAAATAGCTTTTTTGTGTTCTGGGTCATGTATGACCACTAAATATTTATTTAAATTAGTTGAGATGTTATATATGAAGTATTGTAGCTAGGATTAAATATAATATTTTTATAGAAGATACTAACACGATATCACTTACCGTTAAAATGTTGTTCTAATAAAAGTGAAGTAACCTCCTTTGAACTTTGACCTCGAAAAATTCGCTTATTCGAGCTAATACAGAAAAACCCTTTAAGAGTGTTATTATGTAGGCTAAGACCTGTCAGAATCTGCTGTCATTTGGGCAATCAGAATTTGGTGTTTGCGCTGTACTTAAGTCACAATTTTTCCCCAGGGAGTACAATAACCGGATCGAAATGCAATCTGACGAAAAGGAAAAATTTCCTGAATTTGTGTTTAAATTTTTCAAAAGGGAAAATTGCAATTGGAACACAAGATAAAAGACTGGCCTATAGGACTCTTGTTATTCGATTATTGAAAAATCGATTAGCCGAATAAACCGGATACCCTATTCGATTAAAAGTATTCCACTAGTCGATCGCATTCGACTATTCGATTAACAGTTCATTGTCGACTAGTCGGTTAACCGTTGATATTCGGTTAGTCGAATATTATGAAATTAAAAACCGAATTCTTCAATGGCATGCTTAAAAGAGAAATTATATGCAATGTGTGACTATTACCAAATTTAATTTCGTTTGCAATTTTCGTTTTGGCAGTTGAAACTTTTACTTTTGATTTTGATTTGAACTATTATTCGGTTAACCGAATATGAACGGTTAACCGACTAGTCGAAGCTGAGCGACTAATCGAACCGAATAGTATTCGTACAAACGGTTACTAATCGGACGTTCGATTAACCGGTTTTTTTTTTTATTCGAATAATTTTACGAATTCGACCACGGCACTTCGCGTTACAATCTCATAAACCGTCCATTGCAATGTATTAAAGTAAATCAACAAAATATTTCAGTATCAAAATTGTTTATTATCTAGAAAGGAACTTCAAACCATTAAGTAAATAATTTAAAAGCAAGAGTCAATGCTGGGCAGAGCACCGCTGCAGTACTTCCAGGTGGACCAGGCAGTCCAGCCTTGTTGGCTCTTGACCTTGCGGGCACAGGTGACGGAAGCGCTGATGTTGTCGGTCAACAAGTTGTTGCAGCTGGTGTTGCACTCGTTGTAGGAGAAACGACCGTTGGCAGGCTGGCACCAGTAGTAGTTGTTGATCTGGAAGATACCGTAATCGTTGGAGCCGTTGGAGTTGGTGGGGCCAACAACGCCGGTGCGGTAGGACGACTCGTGCTCAGCAATGCAAGTCCACTGGGGGAGCTCGGATTTGGGCACACCCAAAGCGTACATCTGCTTGGCCAAGGAGCAACGGTTCAGGGTGACTCCGAAGGCTGGGGCAGCCAAAGCGAAGGCGGCGATCAGGAAGAGTGTTACTTTCATGTTGATTGGATTGTTGCGGTGAACTGATTTTTCTAGGAGAAACTCAGACCTTATATAGCGAATTCGTATTCCAGATAAGGTACGAAATTTCATTTTCATTCAACATACTTGAGAGATATGTATGTGGAATAATCTTCCCAGTCGATCTAATTCAATGAAGAAGTTATGGCAAAAGTAACTGTGTATCTAATCAGTAATCGATACTTTTATTTTTACTAATTCATAAAACAATAGAATTGTGTTATCAATTAAAGACAGACAAAAGGCGGTGATTGCCCTGAACTTCATATACTGTCATTTCAGCTTTAACATTCTTCAATAGCCAATCATTACCCTGGGAAGCAATTGTAACAACAAGTCAGTTGTTGTAATCAACTGCTACCGCTAGATAAAGGCCAGAGGCATATGTGCAAATATTATGGGATCGTGTGTTATCATAAGAATTGTACTAATGTTGCCATTATGTAATTCTGAGCAATTGTCCGCTATATAAGCTCATACAGTTTCAAGCAATCAACAGTTCACTTGAAACAATTCAAACCAGTCAACATGAAAGCTACTCTCATCCTGATCGCCGCTTTGGCTTTGGCCGCCCCCGCCTTCGGTGTCACCCTGAACCGTTGCTCCTTGGCCAAGCAAATGTACGCTTTGGGTGTACCCAAATCTGAATTGCCCCAATGGACTTGCATTGCTGAACACGAATCGTCTTACCGCACTAGCGTTGTTGGTGCCACCAACTCCAATGGATCCAACGATTACGGTATCTTCCAGATCAACAACTACTACTGGTGCCAGCCTGCCAATGGTCGTTTCTCCTACAACGAGTGCAAGACCAGCTGCAACAACCTGTTGACCGACAACATTAGCGCCTCCGTTACCTGTGCCCGCAAGGTTAAGAGCCAACAAGGCTGGACTGCCTGGTCCACCTGGAAGTACTGCAGCGGTGCTCTGCCCAGCATTGATTCTTGCTTCTAAATGATTCTGACTTATTTATAGTGTTTTGCGTAAATAAATAATTAAATTTAATTGAAAAATAGTGTAAGTTTCTTAATGGGTTGGGACTTTTGCTAGAAATGTTAGAGGAAATCCTTTGTATGGGTTACAAAGAGAATTGATAATTTTTGTGAATAATGAATTCTGCTTTTAATTTAGGGCATAGGTTGAGGTTCTTAATATAATTAACAGGAGCAAGTGATAATATTTATGATAATTGAGGACCTACAATTTTATGTCGAATTTGAACTGCGAGACTTCCATATTAAAGAAGCTTTGAGGGAGACTGGCTTCTACACATAAACCTTTTTTTTCTACATGCCTCAGGCGTAGGTCAAATACCTTACGATCTGCGCCATGGTCGCTACCATTTTTGTATTTAACAAAATAATGCAGAACATCATTTGTGCTTGGTGTCCATTACACCTTGTGAAAAAGTGTCCACCAAGAAAGAGCTCAGCATTCCTTTTGAAGCAGCAGAAGGACTATGAAGGCTCTAGAATTCTTTCAATCTATGTTCCCAAAAGAATCCTTTGTAACTTCCAATACGATCTAGAATAAATACTTTTTTTCTTATACTTTGTCAACTTCCGTTCATGGAACATATTTTCCAATGAATTTTTTAGGGGCTTTCAGAGTATATTTAAAACCAAATAAACATAAATATTTCAAGTGACGCAAAAAGACAAATAAATTAGGTACTGCGACCCCAGGCATGCCAACGGGCAATTAGCCAAGTCAAATGTACTGACATTAATGCTAATGTTAAAATGCCACCGTCTTCGCAATGGGTAAATAATAAAAAAAAAATGTAAATTGTGGGAATTTAGTGAGTAACGACGCTGACAGTATAAAAAAAAATAAGCAAAGCTTTTAAGTTTCAGACAAACACGCAATTTTTTGAGAAATAAAAGGTTTAAAATTAGCCTGATGAGAGACTCAAGTGCCAAGGGAAATTCGGAAATTCACTCATATTTTTCTACTTTTTTTCCTTTGTTTACTGATCAATTACAAAAAAAGCTAGACAAGAAGTTACTTAGAGTCAACACAAAAACAAATTATGAAATAACAACAAAAGAAATTTTTTTTAGTAATTAAAAAGTTTTGTTGATCGCAAAACGGGTTTTTTCACAACTGATAAAACGTTTGTAATGAATGACACCAACAAATCTTAAGATTCGATTAAGTGAATGAAGTAACCGAAACAGGTACGCACTATTTTGATTGAGATAAGAATTTTGATAAATAAAAGAAAATATGGAAAATCCATAAAGAAAAATATTTAATAACTGATTTCAATATTATCTTGGATTTAGTACATGGCTGGATTACTCACCTGGACAAGGGGCCCTAAAAAGTGTATGAATTTTAAGTTGTAATTTGGCAAATAAGTATTTGCTACTTGATGCACTAGTATTTCAGTACATCATTCAATCTGGCTTTAGTAGGCATTCGATAAAGTCTGAAGTGGTGTAGCTGAAAAGGTACTCCTGCATGAGTACGCAACTTAAACGTAATGCATGTTTTACAATCAATGAACAAAATAGTAATTTAAAATAAATTCATTGAGACTGATAAGCTATTATTGTGTGCAACATCGTGAAAGCTAAATTTAAAAAATGTGCTAAAAAGATAATCTCAACAGAAAGCAACTAAACGATTATAGACTTGCTATTAATCAAATTTATTTTTAAAAAGAAATATCATGCGATCGAAAAGAAAGTGGAAATAGAATATTTATAGGGTAAACACATAAGGAAGGTCTATTGTTTATAAGACAGAAAGGCTTCTATTGCTCCATATAATGCAAAGGCAACATTTTTAACCCTTAAGGTCTATATTAAAAACAAGCGCTCTATGAAACAAATCCTAATCCTTGAAAAATCGTGAAAAATAAAAATAAAAATCGCTCAAAAGAAAGTCGAAAAAAATGGCACAGACAATAAAGTAGCCGACCAAATTTTCAAAAGTAAAATCGCCCTAATTTTGCAATAAAAATTATCCGAATTATTTCTCAAACATCCAAATGAAAAATTCCCCAAATTGTGGGCAAAATTTCGTTCAGTTTAGACTATTTTCATTTTGACGGTTGGCAATTTTTCTGGCTCCTTAAAAATAGCCCACAAAAAATCGCCCAAATAAAATGAAAAAATCACCTTATGAAAAATCACTCAAAAAATCATTGTCACCACCTTTCTTGTATATATAATCCCACTGTTTGTTTGTCTGTCCGCATGTCTGTCTTCACCTTGCAGAAGCCAAGAGTGGATTTAGAGAGCTGTGATTCCACATATGCATATGTCCTACGCACTACGTCGATGAGATACTCGCGACAGGCGCGGCAGTTCAAGCAACAGATTCTTGAGACGGATTTTTGATTCTTCCAAAAGGTGGCGTGGAAACACGAAATGTGGGGATAAGAGTTCATAGTATACTTGTTCGAGAGGTCCAATTTCACACTCTGTTAGGCCATGGCTAAAGGTTCCTGAGCCGGATTAAAGATTTTTCCAAAAGAGATTTTTCAAGTCTGACTATATGCTCTCGACTGCATGAGATCAGGAAACCTAGGAAGCTGTAATTCAACATATATCATCTGTGAAAGCATGCCTGAAGATTGGCATAGGTGGCAGAATTCTTGCCGATTTCTCATAATATGAAATCGTTCACTGTGGTAAATCTGTAGTAAAATATATATATTTTTGGAATCCCGATGTCTCTTTGAATGATCAAACCCTGTTCTTTACTGATTTGCACTAAAATTTCCAACAAAATGTAAAATTTCCCCAGCACTGATGGCAAGATAATGAATATTTTACACATGAAATTTATCATTATCTACCTTTTGCCTTTTTTATATGAAGATTTTACCTTTCTTTGAGAGCTCCAACCTTCAAGTTAAACACTTGAACTATGATATTTGGGCCCACCACTTCAGTAATATTCCATAAGTTTTTAAAAATCCAACCAGTCAACGATTACTACCGTAACCCGTTTAGGAACCTTTAATCACTTTCCGTGATTTGAGTTATCAAGATTATCGTATGGTCCCGCATATGTGGAAGTACCTTCAAAATAATTGTTTACAAAATATTCTTATCAACTGTAAAATGCGTACATGCTTCAATGTTTATGTATTTTCCAGTGATATGATTTGCCATTTTAACAACCGAATAGAGGAACAAAATGTAATCAAAAAATATTTGCAAAAAAAAATTGATTAACTAATTGAAAATCGACTTGAAGAGTCAAGATAAACTGTCAGTACGATTCATTACTACCACTGCAGATAACACCCAAAAATCACTATAAAAGGCTCGCCACACGCCCATTTCATTCAACAGTTAACTACAGTAACCCAGTCAACATGAAAGCTACTCTCATTCTTATTGCCGCTTTGGCTTTGGTCGCCCCCGCCTTCGGTGTCACCCTGAACCGTTGCTCCTTGGCCAAGCAGATGTACGCTTTGGGAGTACCCAAATCTGAGCTTCCCCAGTGGACTTGCATTGCTGAGCACGAATCCTCCTACCGCACTAGCGTTGTTGGTGCTACCAACTCCAATGGATCCAACGACTACGGTATCTTCCAGATCAACAACTACTACTGGTGCCAGCCTGCCAATGGCCGTTTCTCCTACAACGAGTGCAAGACCAGCTGCAACAACCTGTTGACCGACAACATCAGCGCTTCCGTCACCTGTGCCCGCAAGGTCAAGAGCCAACAGGGCTGGACTGCCTGGTCCACCTGGAAGTACTGCAGCGGCGCTCTGCCCAGCATTGATTCTTGCTTCTAAGCGGTTCGAATTTACCTTTTTTTTTTAATGTGGAATTTTTCTTCAAGGAATTCAAAAAAATAATGTTTAAAAAATAAATTCTTTTATTCTTTAAAATTCAAGAGTTTTCCTTATTCATACTTTAGGTAGAGAGCCTGAAATGGGAAAGATGGATTTAGTGGTGTATATTACCAGTAAATTTCACCCTAACTAAATGTAGTTTAATCATCGTTAGCATTTAATTGGAAAATTGATTTCAAAAAAATCTTTCAAGCATCATAAAACGTTTTAGCCATCTCCCACAAAAAGACTTGCTCTAATCGGATTCACTACTGAAAAACAAATTAAAAATGGTAATAAAATCAAATGAAATGTGGGTGATTGCACCGAACCAGTTAAGAGCAGTGAAGTGTGAATTAAAGTAGCCAGGCAACTCAATGAACTTGATTGACAGCCGAAGAAGCCAACGAAAAAAACCACCGCAAAAAACAAACTAATTTTTTTTTTGGTTTTCTTTAAGCAATTAAAAGCATATTATTGTAACGTTAACTCAAACACAGAAAAGTGGTTCGATGAAAGTGGTTCCAAAAAGCCAGGTGAGATTAAACAGATAATGGTGTAGTGGTAGTAGCTTAATTACTACTTACTTTTTGATAAAATGCTGGCATTGCCAAGAGGTTCAAAGCAATTACTTACTGAGCCACCACGATGTATGTTTGTACCTACGCCCACTCCTCAATGCTCAGCGCAATCACGACTTGTGTGTGGATGTGAACCCAGAAAATCATCATTTATAAATTTTTCAACAAAATATTTTCATGAGCAAATTTTTACAGAGGAAATATATGAAAAATGTAAACAGAAACAATAGCAGACAATCCGCTGTCAGCGCACTTCACACATTTTTTTGTTGCATATGTTAGGAAAAAATTTAGTAGCTAAAATATTCCAAAAAAATTTAAGTACTCGTGGTGGTTGGGAAAAAACCTCAAGTCCAACGACATTTACATGCACTTTTAGCAAATTACCCTTGAATTAGGTAAGTGCGTGTATGTGAAAAGCATGAGTTAAAAGCGGTAATTGTTGTTTGCATTGTTTTTAGGCTTTTGCTGAAGATTGGGAAATATTTTCAGTAAAAAAATTAGTGAGAATAATCTTTTGTCTGACCGTAGCTAAAATACTCTGCACATGCGAGTACAATATTTTCTTAGAACATTTTTCGATATTTTATCAAAACTTTTTCGATAATTTATCGATAACTTTTCGATAGTTTTTAGATAATTTCGATAATTTTCCGATAATTTATCGATATTTTTCCTATAATTTCTCGATAACTTTTCGATAATTTTTCGATAATTTATCAATAATTTCCTGATAAATTATCGATAACTTTTCGATAATTTGTCGATAACATACTTTTCTACTTCATTGGCTATCCATTTCAAAACTCTGTTTCATTTCCATTTTGTTCCGGTCCAATATTACTTTGTTCCAGTTCTATTCCCATTTCGTTCCCGACATCATTTCCAACCAAATACAACAAAAAACGTCCAAAGTGTGTTTCTCAAGATAAACGAAAATAAAGAAATTTGGCAGCCATTTTGTAGAGGAATGGGAACATTTGGAGTCGATAGGTCAATAACTACGGCAGTTATCGTACAAAATGACAGACGGACAGACATACTTAACTAAATTGACTCAGGAAGTGATGCTGATAAACAATTTATGTAGTTTTCCCATTCCTGCTACGCCTCCTTATGGGCATTACAAATGGTGTGACAAAAACAATGTTCCCTTTGACGGAGTATACAAAAAACAATAGATCACTCCCCGACGGGGAATTGAACCCCGGTCTCCCGCGTGACAGGCGGGGATACTCACCACTATACTATCGAGGATCTTGAAATAAGCCTTGACTTTTTATTAACTTTTTCAATAGCAAAATGTAATAAATGTAGTAAAATTGTTAAATCCTGTTAAAGTTAACAAATTTGTACAAAATTTATATGGAAAACTATTAACAAATATTCAACAAATTCCGCTTGTGAAAAAAATAGAAAAATAAATTTAAAAAAAAAGTATTTCCCATACCGGGAATCGAACCCGGGCCTTCTGGGTGAAAGCCAGATATCCTAGCCACTAGACCATATGGGATATATTTGGAAACCAGCCAAATGTTAGTTTTGTTACTGCTTGTGTGTTATCAACATGATACTTGATATGAAATTCTGTTTGTATAATGCTAGTGGTTGGTGGTTGATGGATGGTTAATAACAGAGAACAAACGCGTCATTGCTCGCTGTTAATAAACTCGTTTCCATATTCCATTTCAATTCTTGAAAACTAATTTTAATTCTGTTACTGAATGTTATTGTAACAGTCACTGTTAACATAGAACAATATTAAACCAGAATATGTTAAAAATTTAACATTCTCTTGTTTTACTTTACAGGAAATCAAATTTAAAAATAGTCGCTACCAGTGATGTTAGACTGACGTTTTTCACGTCACAATTAAATTTTTTCAAGATTTCTTTTCGTTATTGTAACAGTTATTGTTAATACAGAGAAATGTTAAGGTTGACAGGAAATTAAATTTAAAATAGATGTTGCTACTAACTACTAACGAAAAACCAGTGTCAACCATTTTTGAAACGATAATACACTGACTTGATTTGTTGGGTGAACCGATTTTTTGTTTTCAAATTTCCATTAAAAATGGCGAAAAGGTACAAAAAAAAAAAAAATACGAACTAAATTAAATGATTGCCCAACCACTCGAAAGTGGTAAAAAGTTTTATAATATTTTCTTTTATTTTGTGTTTCATTATTTCCTTACAATTTCATAACACCAAAATTATATGACCATAGAAATTTTGTCAACCGAAAAGTATGCCCACCACCAATCAATTCGTAGTGAAAAAGTTGTGAAATTTTTGTTCATTTCCTTCATTTGCATGGTGCAAACTTTCAGCAAATAGAAATTCGATATTTGTCGCATTTTTGCGAAGTTAAATGACATTTCAATTAGCCCCCCCCCTGCCACATTGTCGCTTGGCGGAGAGTGTGCCATAAAGTGTTCATGTTAATGTCATTTTCACGATATCGATATACCGTGTCGTGTTCGAATTGTGATTGAATTATGCAGATCGACTTTCAGCTTTTAAGATTTTCTGGTGGGCTTAAGCTAATACGGATTAACTTGATTTTAGTGAGTTTTCTTTGAAGAAAATGTGCTGGAATAGTTTGAGGAAATTATGTATAAATTTAAGAAAAATAATAATAAAATTAAGAAATATGTTTTCTAAAAAAAATTTTCTCTACAAAATATTATTTAGTAGAGAAAAAATATTTGTAAAAACCATTAATATAACCAAAATAATCAATTTAAAAAAAAATTTTTTGAAAATCGATAATTAAAAAATTTTTTTAAACTTATCGATAAATGAAAAAAAATATATAAAATATTTCTGTCGACTTTTAATTTAATTTAATATAAAAAAAAAAATTATACCGTAATATTAAAACGAAAACTTTTACAAATAATCATTAATTTATAAAAACAAAATTTTTTTAAAAAAATGTGTGACTAATAATTTAAAAAAACATCGTAGTCTAGGTAGTAGACATCACAAAAAAAAACTTAGTTTCAAAAATCAATATTTTAAGAAGTATCGACTTTTAAAAATATTTTGTCTCAACAACTTTTTTTAGGTTTTTAAATAAAATAAAAAATACACAATAGTTAATAATAAACCAAATTTTAAATTATCGATATTTAAAAAAATAATCGATACTTTAAAAAAATCGCTATCGATATGAAAGAAACTTGCATTACAAGGTTTTTTCAGATATTTAATGAAAATATTGTTTTTTTTTTATACTTACATACATACAAATATATTTATTTCATATTTAAAAAAATGGGGATTATCGATATTTAAAAAAACTAGAGAGTGGACTATCTTCGGCTATACCGAAGTTGAAATACCCCCACACAGTAGGAAGAAGTACCTCGATCATAAAAAAATGTGGTCTCAAGACCCTATTTTGAGCCAATTATAGGTGGTTTTGGAGCCCTGACCATGTCCAAAATCCATTTCTAAAAATTTTCAATTAAATCCAACAAAAAAAAAAAATTGGTCTCAAGACCCCATTTAGACCCTTATATATGTGGCTTCGGAACCTCGGACCATGTCCAAAATCCATTTCTAAAAATTTCCAAATAAATCCACCAAAAAAAAAAATTGGTCTCAAGACCCCATTTAGACCTTATATATGTGGTTTCGGAACCTCGGACCATGTCAAAAATACGTTTCTAAACATTTCCAATCGAATACAACAATAAAAAAGACTTGAAAAATTTTTACCTTTTTTTTCCGGTGTATGGGAGCCACGCCCAGTTTTTGTCCGATTTGGCTGATTCTCGAACTTGATCTCAGTATTCACGAGAAAAACATGTAAAAAAAGTTTCAAGTCGATATCTCTAAAACTGCGACCGCTATCGTGCGGACGGACAGACGGACAGACGGACAGACGGACAGACGGACAGACGGACAGACGGACAGACGGACAGACGGACAGACGGACAGACGGACAGACGGACAGACGGACAGACGGACGGACAGACAGACGGACATCGCTAAATCGACTCAGGAGGTGATACTGATCAAGAATATATATACTTTTCCATACCGGACACGCCTCCTTATGGGCGTTACAAACGTTGTGACAAAGTTAGTATACCCTGCCACAGTGAGTGTGGGGGTATAAAAATTCGATAGTTTATTCCTTATTAATATGAAAGTTTTTTGAGATATTTAATGAAAATATTTGTAATTTTATATACTTACTCACACAAAAGAATACTTATTTTATATTTAATAAAAATTATTGATATTCTTCATTAAAAAAAAAACTACCAAAAATCAAGTTGTTCGCTTTTCCCTCTTTACGTTTGATTAGAGTTATTTTCAACGCATTCATATTTGATATCATCAATTGTGTTAGTATAACTTTTACTTCGAAAAGCCACTGGCCAAGTTGTGGTTTGTTCAGCGGTCATCAGGAGTGTTTTTTTCTCTCTATTTGTTTGCTTCATTTAGATTTGTATCTTCTTTGGTTGTTTGTCTAGCGATTTGCCACTTCTTCACATAATTTACATTTTTACACACAATTTTTTTTTATTACTTTTTTTTTGCCACTTGTTTTTTTCTAGCTATTTTCCATTTATATTGAATTTTCTCATTTGTAAATTCTTTCGTTAACGGCTGTTTCTTGTGTATATCGTATTGGTATAGTGAAACAAAGAAAAACGTATTATTATCATCATCATAATTGACCACGTTTAGACCTATGGTACCGTTAGAGTAAAAGTTTTCTTAACTTTTTTTGATTAGAAAAAATATAGAAATTGGCTGCGAGGAGAGTTTGAGAAAAATTAATTGAAATTTAGAAAAACTTTCTTTACTTATTTTTTTTTTTATATGAAAGTAAATTACTTTAGAAATTTTTATTAAAAAGGAATTTTTTGTATTTATTCAAGCCACTTGAATCAACTTCAATCTTCTTTGTGGGTTAGGCCTTGTAATAACTATTCCTTTTTATATTACTTTTTAGCTATCAAAGTCCACTGGCCCACCTGGTTAGTGTTGTTAGCCATTCAATATTTGCAATTCCCTTCAAGTTCTTGAAATTCTACTTAAATATTCTTAACACATAAAATGCAGTAATTACCACAACTTCATAACTCCAATGGGTATTATGCAAATCCACAATATTTATGAGAATAAAAAAAAAATATTTTAAAAAAAATTATATTTTTTATGTATCCTATCAGTGTGAATAACTGCATAACAATAATTTGTCACGTTGTCTCACTGCAACTGGTGGCTAGGGTTTCAATTTGAATATAAATGTCCAACGAAGGCAGTGAAACGCATAAAAATGTCACAGGCAAGAGCCACCAGCACAAAAGAACCGCTAAAACCACAAGCACCACTATCGCCACAACAACAACAAGTGTTTGCCCTAAGACTTATCCGAAGAATCGATCGTCAAATCGATGAATGGCTTGACTGTGAATGATTGTGATTTAAGCCTTAAGCCCAGCGACTTGTCATATTTAAATTTGAATAAAACCGTTAGCAGGGGTAAATCAAACAACGCCCGTTGGCTGAAAACTTTAACCATTTATAAAACAGTTAGATACAAAAAATACTTAACTGTCAATTTATTTTCTTTTGAAATTTAGAAAAAAAATAAATTGTCTTTGATGAGATTTGGAAGTTTTGTAGTGAAAGTGAAACTTTTCGTGTGATTTGCATCTTATTTATTTGCCTTGCAAAAATATAAAAGAAAATAAATGACAACAAAAAATGAAAATACTTGCCAAAATAGCGTACAAATCAAAGTGCGTTGGTGCGCCGTTCATGCAATCGTCAATGCTGAATGCAGTCCTGTTGTGGTTATCGGTTGTTTTTTATTGTATGAAAAAAAAGCAAATACAAACTAACACAAATAAAGGTGTTAAATACATAAACTTGAAATAGTCGCTGGCTTGCTTGCTTGCCATACTCGTCATCGACCCACATCTAAAAATACGCTAGAGCGCGCCTGTTGCTCGACTCTAGCTAACGCATAGTTTTTGTATGTTTTTTTTACTGCGTGGATTTTCGCCGTTCGATTTCAAAATTTTTGCAATAAATTGGCTTGTTGTTTCAGGATTAATGTTTGGAAGTGGAAGTACAGTGGGTTGAATTCAATTGCACAATACAAATTTTTATAAAAAATTCAAACAAAAAAATTATTTTTATTACAAAAATTTTTTTTTTTGATTTCAATTTTGTTTCTTTCAGTTTCCTTTAAACATTTTTTTTAAATTCCTAAATAAAAAAAATGAAATAATTTTTATATGAAATATTTTTAAAAACGATTTTGTAGTTTGAAAATATTGATAACAATTTTTTTTATTAAATATTATACAGTTACATTTAAAAAAAAAATCTAGTTTTTAAAAAATTATAAAATTTTTATTTAATTTTAAAAAAATTAAAAAAAAAAACTTTTTAGGTTAATATTATTTTTTCTTTTATGGTGCTTTTTACTGAGACTACTTGACTAAAACACAGTTTTTAGTTTAATTTTTTGTAATAAAATATCTCAAAATGATATTACTGAAATGTAAGGGAAACTGGGGTACCGTAAGACACAATTTGAGCGGGCTTACAAAAATGTTCTAGGAATTAGTTTTTTAATTTCTATTTTTTTAACCTATTTAAAAGAATAGTTTATTATCAAACTTTCTGCATCATCAGAATTCAATTACTTGTCTTTTGATACAATTTTTGAATGATTTTCCAAACACTTCTTTCGTATTTCGATTTCTTGAAAAAAGTTGGGGAAAATGGAAAATGTTAACAATTTTAAACAATATGCAGTTGCGCACTATTAGTTTTTCCGATCGGTTCGATATCCTTCGGCTCAGTCATTATTTCTCCATAAACTAATTTATTTGTGCATCTAACAGTATTCATGTATATAACGGTAACCGTTCAATTGCGTAAGCATTAAGAGTCATGCTTATTAAATATTTTAAAAAAAATGCACCAATCAACACTTCCAAAAATTGGGATTTCTTGCATTACACCCAGTATCGACTTACCCTTTTTTCCCCTACAAATGATACATAATTTAATACCAGTTTCCATTGTAAAAAAAAATAAAATATGCCGATGACAATTTAATTTAAACGATATGAAATTTGATCCTTCCTTATTTTGTCAGCCATTATCCACAAAACAACCCACTATGCGTTGACAAGAAATCCAAAAAAATTACGTTAAAACCACACAGAAAGCGCGCCAAATGAGCAAGCCCATCAAAATGAATGAAACATCAACGACAAGCATTTTGGTGGGTCCAATACAGGAGGTAGTTTGCTTGGAGTTGTTCAACCAGCAGAACAACTTCGTTCGTCCGTCCGTGTCAATTTGCGTGCTGATGAAATGGCAAAATAACAGCCTGAAATTAAAAACTAAACACTTTGTAATAATATGAAGAAAAAAAAAAGAAGAAAAACTTGCAACGGCGACAAAATCAAAAGTTGAATGAACACTCGACAGTTACGGCAGCAAGAAAATACTGCTGATAAAGGAAAAAACTTAGCATGAACAGGTTAAAATAAGAAACCGAAACGAATTGTAAAAAAAATGTTTAAAATTTTCTATTAATTTGAATTAAGAAATAAATTTAATATTCAATGGTTGTAGGCATTTGATTAATCAATTTGTATTTTTAATTTTTTACAGTGACTTTTCCGCATACTATCGACATCATAATCACGGCTATCAAATGGCACCGAGTATCTGTCAAAATTCACCGAAACTTGGTGTTGCCAATGCGGTCACAGCACCAGCAACAGTATCCTCCGTTACACAGAAGAGCAATTGCGGCAGTAGCAGCATAAATGGTTCCATGGCCTCGTATAAAATGAGTTCAGAGAATAGCTGGCCACAGACCGTATTCAATAAGGTGCGTATGGAATTGGAATAATGGAAAAGTATAAATTATTTACATGGACAGGACAAGAGAGAAATTACTGGGAAGCAGTTCCAATGTTGCTTTACTTGAAGTAATGAAGAATCATTTTGATAATTTGTCCCTACACTTACACAATGTTACTGAAATTTGTCCAACATTTATCAACATCCCGTATTGTCTAGTGGTTAGGATACCCGGCTCTCACCCGGGAGGCCCGGGTTCAATTCCCGGTACGGGAAATTCTTTTTTGATTTTTTTTTTTTTTTTAAATTTGTAAAGTTTCTTTTTTTTTTAATTATTTTTGGTGGAAATGAACTGAATAATAATTTATAATTGGTCGGTCGTCCTCTCACTGTCGGTCGTCTTCTCACTGTTCTGAAATTCTATTCTAGTTGGACAAAGGTAGAAGGAGTCGAGCAATCATTCTGAAATTTGGTGTATAATATTTTTTTGCGGTCCCTAAAGTTTTGTCAAAAAAATTTTAAAAATGAAAACAATGGGCGTGGCAGCTCCCATACGAAGAAAATAAAAAAATGTCCTAAAATGTATTTCAATGCAGGAATTATATAGAACTGGGGAGACTCTTTAATGCTTAAAAAACTGGATGTGGCAGCTTAAAAAAGAATTAAGTAATGTTTGTCCCATTTTGCCTATAACTTCCAACATTGCAAATATTTCTGTGTAGTATATTTGTAGAAAATTAAGTACTCATGTTAGGAAAATCACTATTTTTATGTTTCAGCTTGAGCTCAATGGAGCCACAATTTAACAGGTCTTTGGTATAAAAGAGTTAATAATTTAAACAAATACTTACCAGAAAACTTACTTTTTTTTCTCATTAAAGAAATTTTTTAAATACTATTTTTTGCTTTGATCATTCAATTACACTTCTCCCTTTCAAATGAACTTGTCTTTCAGAACAGTTTATTTTTCCATATTAATTTTCATCAACAAATTTTCGTGATAAAAAAGGTTGTTCCAATTAAATCAAATCAAGAATATATCTGATTGTAAAAAAAAACAATTTAAAATAATAAAAAAAAAAATAAAAAAAAGATTTCCCGTACCGGGAATTGAACCCGGGCCTCCCGGGTGAGAGCCGGGTATCCTAACCACTAGACAATACGGGATTGGTGAATGTTGGAGGCTAGAGTAGTAACATAAAGACTGTAATGTTATCATGCTGTTAACAGTTAAATTTGAAGTTGGCGTATTTCATTATTATTAGCATTTAACATAACATTAACATAGCATTTAATTAACATTGAAATTACTACACTAAAAATATATTTGAATTATATTAAATTTAATACTTAATACTCAAAGATTCTGTTAAAATATTTAATACAATTTTTATCGATAAAAATGTCATTAGTTTAACGAAACTTTTTATGTGTCCTTTCTGAACAAATTTTTAATAACAATTGCCTCACCTTTCTAGGAAAATCAACGTCCACCTGTATACAATCCAGAAGACTATGCACAATCGCTGAAAAAATTTGGCAAACGCCAGAGTGGACAAAATGCACGCTCTATTTACGATGCGAGCGATAAGGCGGGCGAAGAAGTTTATAAGTCGGCCACATTGCATACGGATAAGCATACGGAATACAAGTAAGTTAGAGGTTTTCTTTCAATTAAAGCGAATCTAATTTGTATAAGTTATTCCAGAAGTCCCATACAAGCGCCACCGGAAAGCGACAGCGAAATGTCACTCAGACAATTTGCCTCGGTGACCGATCTGTTGACCAAATTAAGGGCAGACTTGAGAGTATCGTTTCCAAGGTGGGTTACAAAGAAACTAAATTATTTTTTAAACAAATTTTCACTTCCTTTTTTTTTACTTAATAGTTTTGTCCAAGAATTCGTGACCACACCCTCGGATGGGGTGAGTCTCTTGTTGGAAGTCTTGCGCGCCATACAATTATCACAAGCCACCAATTCGCCTCTACTGCCAGCGCCAGCTCAAATGACTGCCTCAATGCCTCGTAATGCCCAGTCGTACCAGAGAAGGGCGCTCTTGGATGAGTTGGCTTGCCTGTAAGTGCACTGAAATTTTGGAAGGGTCACGTATAATTAAATAATTAATTAATTTTATTAAATTTTCTTTCCCAGACAATGCCTTAGCATTTGCTGTTCCCGTTCGGGCGATGCCACTGCCCGCCTGGGAACCACACCAGTTGGCCTGATGCCCCTGGCCTCCTCAGCCACTGGCCAGGGCATACGCGCTCGTATTTTGTCCATGCAGTTGATGTCGTCTGCCTGCGATAAAAACCTATTGGGTCATGGATCTCAGAAGGTGGTGGCCTGCGGTCATACAGCCGTTTCGGAAGCAATGTCTACGCTGCGCTTGCGTTGCAGTGAGCCAGTACGATTTCGCCTGTTGGTGGGCATGTTGAACAGTGGCGGCGGCTCTGGGGAGTTACAGGCCGTGGGTGTAAAGTGAGTTGTGGAAGATTTTCATAATTAAGTTGAAGTATGTGAACGATCATGCCTTCCTTTCAGATTCATAAACACTTTTCTGGACAGTTCGGAGAATCTTCAGCAGCGCTTGTATTTGCAAGCGGAACTCTTTCAAGCGGGCTTTGAGCCATCTACATTGGCTAAGGTAGGACAAAAGGGATTACATTTTTGTTTATCTAAAGTCAATCCATTGAAGTCTGAAGAATCCAAGGCCAAGAAGACTATCTGGAAACTTTCTTTGGTTTATTTGCATTAGAAACTCTCCTAACTCCAATTGTATTTCCATTCTGTAGACCATTTCCTCATCATCCCCCTGGCTAGATGCCTTGCGCAACGAAATCAAACGCTTCAATGACCTGTACGTGGATGTGGACAAGATGATAACCCAAGCACGCGATGCCGATCGAGTACGCAGCCAAATGGTTATACTGGAACGAAGAGTTCAGGTAAAGGAAACGAATTAACTGAAATGTATCCCAACTTCCTAATCCTTCCCCCTTCAGATCCTACACGAAGAAAAGGCCGTACTCACCTCGATGGAGCGACGTCTCCAGGAACGCTGCGCCGAGCTGCAACGTGAAATCTTTCGCCTGCAAGGAGCCCAACATGAGAACACCTTCAAATCGTTGGATAAGCAACAGCCCAAGGCTCTGCCGCGCCATGTGCCGCCCACACACAGCAAACAGGATTCCTCCGAGCATGAAGATGAGGGCATTAGCAGTTCAGAGACAGGACCCTCATTGAGTCCAGTGCCAATATTAGTGTTGCCACAGAAGCCGCCCAAAGTGAATCGCAAGTGCAACAAGGGCAACCTGAAGAACGACAACGATGATGCGGTCACCACCACCATCGAAGATGTCATGGAAGAATTGGACAATATTGTCAGCGAAGCGGAGAAGCAGATCTCAACGAATGACACGCACTTTAAGAACTCCTCAACAAGCACCGCTGCCGAACAATCTCAGTCCCAGCAGGAGCAGGAGATAGTGCCCGTAAATATAGTGCCTCAACCACCGCGTAAATCACGTTCGCTGGCTCATCTCGTGGCTCCGGCCGAGGGTTCCGAGCTGGATGGCTCCGAATATGGCATGATGATGATGCAAAATCAGGCAGACCAAGCCGCAGCTGTCGAGCGTGTAAATGCCCTGCAAACGTTCTTCGACGAGGCGGACTATGATATGCCCGAGACTGACAAGGCATACATAATGGAATCGGTGGACATACCCGAAGTGAATGGCAATGCGGCGGGCTATAATGCCAGCACAACACGTGAACTGCTGGACGTTATAATGAATGCGCGCCACACTGAAGACGATCCCACCATCAAAGCGTTCCGTGAGGGAGGCACAACCACAGCACTGCCCCACCTCAATGCGAATGTACAAAATAAGCGTCACAGTTATGCCGAACGTTTGGAACCCACAACGAGTACTGCAGTTGCGCCCATGGTGCCCCCCAAGAAGCCACATCATCATCACAATCAGCCTGCTCCAGCGCAACAATTCAATGGGGTGTTCTTCATGACGGGCATGAATACCCCGCAGAAATATCCGAAACCAGATTTGTCGGCAGCCTTGCAAGCGCGGCGTGTCACTAAGAATGTGGAACGTTTAGAGGCGGCCTTTGCCAGTCATGAGAGCTTAAATGCAGTGGGCATTCCAACTGGAGCTTCAGATGCACGCGGTAAATCGCGTAGCAATCAACAGATTTACTTTGGCAGTAATCCCACGTTGCGCATCAATACGAGTTACGGCAGTTATACGAATAATGTGACTGTCATCAATAACGTAACTACGCGCACGCGTTCTTATACGCAGGGCTCCAAGGTGACGGACATACCATCGGGCTTGTACTGAAAGGGTGCCTACTAAGGAAATACAATTTTAAGTCGTAGTTTTAGTTTGGGATACTGACATGAACTGGAATTCATTTTCAATCGAAAAAGTACATTTTTCGAATTTGAATTCCACACATTACAAGTGGAATCCAATCTTTATCAAATTTTTTCATAAAAATCGATCGAAAAATGGATTTTAGTTCAAAATGTCCACCTTTTTTTTTATATAATTTTATATTATAATTTTAGTGAATTAAGTTTATCCGTTAGGTATGAAAATCTTTTGTGCAATATTTAAACCATTTTCCCAAAATTAACTAATAAGATATTTCCTTATTATATAAGTAATATTTTTACTAGACGAGTTAAGTTGGTGGTAGTTTATATTTCCTCTTTCGCATTAATCTCAAAACTCCATTTGTTTTTAAGTTTAAATTTAATATCATTTTCTCAGTCCAATTTTTCTAAATCTTCCTTCCCACAAGAATACAACTCTGTTGAACTTCTCATTACAATCACAATAAATAGTTAAATGCTAAGTTTAATTATTTTTATGTATTATTTTTAATTTATGCATACTTCTTGCACAACACTTTAAAGCGAACTTTTGAAAATTCTATATGATTTCGTAGAATTTTCATTAAGTTCTTTACGAAAATTTTCATCCACACAGACACACATTTACGAGTAAAATTCATACATGCAAATATATAAAAAACAACAAAATATTTAATTAACTTTATGTGTTAATCTTGTAATTAAGCATAAGTTGTTAATTTGAAAATACCCAATAAAACTTTTGAATTTAAACTAAATTTTGTTGGAGAAAATAGTTGTTTTTTTACATTAGATATTTACTTACTTAAGGCCTGATTAGTCAAGACGCAAACGTAAATACGTAAACGTAGCGTAAGCATAAATTGTAGTCTTCAAACTTAAGGCCAAATTAGTCAAATCGTAAAATCGCAGCGGAGAAAACAGCTCACTGAAGCATCCTTATCCGAACTCCATACAAAAGATTAGTCCATACAAAAGTAAATGTATAGTAAACGTAGACACCAGGGGAGATTTGATTTTTTACGTAAAATTGAGTCAGCTGTTTGCTTTGCTGACAAAGTGGGTTGCCACTGTGCTACAATTTTACTTAAACTCAAATACACAATTTAGATTGTTAAAATTTTTAGAAAAATAAAAAAATAAAAAAAAGGTGTGGCAATTAAAATTTCGTCAATCAGTATTTTTTGATCCCACAAATTATGATTCAAATTCTGATTTGCATATAAATCCGCTCTCTATGCATAATTAATTGAATATTACAAAATATAGCTCCAAAAAAGTGAAATTGAGGAATTGTTCTTCTTCGAATAGAGGCAGCACTGTTGATAAATAAACAAGCAGCTGACTTCTGCGATAAGTTATAACTTATCTATAGATAAGTTAGACTGGAATCTACGTTTACGCTGCGTTTTCGAAAATACGTTTACGATTTGCCTAATTGGTCCTTTGAGAGGAAAAATTTGATGAAATGTACTGACGCTCATACTTAGAAGAATATTCTTTCGTTTGGTAAACAATTGAATAATTCGACAAGGAGCATTTTCTAGAACAGCGATTCTTAACCTTCGAATACTTAGAAGAAGTAGAATATTGTATTTTTCTTTTATAGCAATTCACGAGTTGGTCTTGCAGAAGTGCAAATGAAAATATTTATTGGATATTTTTGCATTACAACAACAAAATATACACATTTGCATTCGGCATAGCATATAAAAGCTATACGTTTCCTTTGTTGCATATTTGCCCGAGCGTAGGAAATGCAAATCTGTACATTTTGTTGTTGTGGTGCAATAATATGCAATAATAATTTGTATTTGCACTTCTGCAAGACCATTTGCACCAACTCGTGAATTGCCCTAATACAATTTAATTTAGTTGTCTTTGAGCCTATTTACACTATCAGTTCCATGACGAAAAATCTGACAAAGAACTAATAAGAACTGCGGTAGTGAAAACGGGATAGAACATTTTGCACCGAAAATCCATACAAAAAACGTAAAAGGTGGCAACTCCATGCTTCGTTTATTTACATTTTCATATAAAAACTGTCAAATTTCATCATGCCCATGTCAGTGTAAATTCTAAAAACGGCATGCCCATGCGTCATGGGAATGACTGTGTAAATAGGCTCTTTGATGCCATGAATTGAAACTGGGTAGATGCATTTTAAATAATTTCCTTTATATTGCCAGTTTTCACTGCAACCTTGGCAAATAAATTTTTTTTTTCAATATATCTGTATCCGGAACTGTGCTTTCTTCACGGTATTTCTGCCTTCGCTGATCTTTGGCAGATTTTGAAAATTTCCATTCGTCATTCCAGTATAGATATATGTCTCGGTCTCGTATAAAAATGGGTCATGGAAACTAAACAATTTTTTTTGTTAAATTAAAAAAAAAATGTCTGTCACGATGGTCTTTTACTGGCATTATTGAGCAAGCGTCTAAATGTTTTGTATATACAAGTTTGTCACTAAAAGTATACTATGGATTTTTTTAAATAGAATACAAGACAAGGCAATTAGATAATTTATATAGAACGAGTGCAAAATTCTTCAAATCGATGGCAAAATCAAACAAATCAATCAAGCATCAATCGTTGATTTTATTGATGACATAATTACAAACTGCAGATAAATTAAGAGCAAACGCAAACTATTTACATATATGTATGTATATATTTTTTTGTTTACCAAATCCAGGTCAACGTAATCAGCGAAATCATCAACAATTACAACTTAAATGACAAAAATATGATTGTCATTTTCATTTTCATTCAAGAGCATCAAGCTGACAGTAAAATACTACATGTGTTAGTATGTATTTACAAGCAATGAATGAATGAATTTATGAATATTATGAAGTATGTTTTGGTCAGTTAGGGAAAAAATTTAATAGATTTTTAATAGATTTTTGTATAGTAAAAAATGTTTAAACATATTTTTTCAAACAAGTGAGTAAGCTTTATTTGGCCTACACCTACTGAGACGCTCAAACCCTACTGAAACCCTACTGAGACGAAAGGAAAAATGAACCGAAATAAGACAAGAATAAAATCTTCCAACTACGGTCGCCATATTGGATCTGCCACGTTGAATACTCAAATAAATCCAGAGTTTGGACCGCCTTTACTTCTAGCTTCTTCAAACGTTCTTAACAACTAGCCCGATTGACAGACATGCTGACATGGCTAAGTCAACTCAGGAGGTTATGCTGATATAAAAAATATGTGAATACGTTTTGATACCTACCACCTACGGCCTATTGGAATTACAAATTTCTATCTCACATTAATATACGCTTGCCTTATACGTGTAAGGGACATTTTAATTTTAGTCTGAGTATACCGTCATCAATTTCACGAACTGACGTAAGTCAGTCGGCGGCAATAGCACAAACTGATGTAATTCATGGGAAAATTTAGACATGGGAGATAAGGCATTTCGTGAAATTTACTACGATATGACCCGCTCAATAAATGTTGTATGTTTTCCCAACTGGTGTGTCTTGGGTGAAATTTCTAGGTAAAATTTCTATGAAAATTTACTGTCTAATCGGTTAAGCAGAAACTTTTAACAAAAAACCGTCAAAAGTTCGAAAAAAAATTCGAAGATACAACATTCAAAATTAAAATGCAGGCAATGGCTTGAGAATCAGAGTGAGTGAAATAACTAATCCCACCCTGGAAAGCAGCCTGTATCTAAGAAAGGGCACTTTCCATGCACAGTGTAATTAAGGTGTTGAAGTTCTCATTTCATAAATGAACTGTACCCACACATCATATGATCATCTGATGAATGAAGAATCTTCACACCAGACCATGACCACAATATTTTCGCAGAGTTTAATCTTAATATTTGAAAAGAGCATGATTCAAGAAAATAAGGTTGAATGAGTCGCTCTTTCGGGAGAGGATCATATGTTCCAAAACACTGCAAATGTCAATGGTGAATGGAAATGACAACAAATGAATTGTCAAAAAACCCAGCACTTGTCAATTTTAGTGAGAGTACTCTAAACTCTAAATTCTTGAATCATGGATATTAGAGTATTTTATGTACCATTTTGATAATATTGCTATCAATATAAATAAATCTCTCTAATTTTTCTCTATTTTTTTTTAATGTTAATAATGTAAAATTTCTAATAAATATCAGAGAGATTTTATCATCTCGAAGAAGCCTAACAACTAGACTCTTTCGAATTGGGTTGTTACTTTGAAGCCTGACATAACACATACCACAGGTCTTAACACTAAAACCGTTCTCAAATTCCATTAAAATGACAAGTGAACGACTAGCAACTAAGTAAGCAAGTAAGTAAGAAATAAAATAAAATAAATACGTTACTTAAATTAAACTAATTACACGCCAACTTTAAGTCAAATTACAAGCAGAGTGCGTGCTTGCGGTTATTGCAAACAATGCATTCGTTGGATAATAGGTGAGAGCGTGTTGGAAGACTCGTAATAAATTGAAAGCAACCAGACAGAAGAAAAAAAAAACAAAACCAAGTGTAAATCGCTTATAAAACAACAACAACAAGCAGCTAAGAAATTGCAATTGAAGTGATTAAGCTAGTAAGTATTTGTGAAAAAAAAAAATGTAAAAAAACAATTGACTGTATGTTAATAAATGAAGGCAAAAAATCCAGTAAACAAGTCATTTGCAGCCTTACAAAATAAGTTAGAAACAGTGCGACAAATACACCCAACCGACCACCCAGCCATCACTCAAAACCACCAGTAATCAACGATAATCCACTTAAAACCAATAAACGTAAGGCAAAAAGCAAAAAAAAAAAGTGAAACGTTTATTCCACTCAGTAAACTTTTCAATATGTCAGTTGTTGACTAGGACTCAAGCGGTGAATACGTTCAATACGGTAACTAAGGTGAATGCGTTCAAAATTTTATCATAGAAATAAAAATAAAATACAAAAAAAATACAAACAAACTTCAAAAAGAACTGCAGCTGCACATAGTAATCAATAACAAACAAGAAAGAAGATTAACAAGTGCCAATAAAAAAAAAAAAGACCATCAACAGATTAACAGAGAAGTCTTATCAAAATAACCACAATTAGGCGATTAATTGTGGGGGGCTTCTAACACAAAGTAACAACAACAATAAAAGTAACAGTTAACAGTTTAGTGAAAAGTATTGAAGTTGAAGAGTTGAAGAGACCGAAGTGAAATTAAATGATCAACAGTTGAGAATCGAATGGCAATTGAGGAAGGTTCAAGCGGAAATATTTGGAAGGACAGAAAGGACCGAAGCTGTTCAACCAAATAAATAAATAAATAATCAAATAAGTGATCAAGAAATAACTCAAGAGTATGCTAAATTATACTCAATGAATGTGATTGTGAGAGGTGAAATCAGCTAAAAATAAACTTTCATTCGAACGGCCATTTAACTTTGATTATCGCAATTATCTCACTGATAAAAATAAATAAAACAAGATCAAAGCAATTAGAAAAAAAAAATATAATAAAATAGAAACTTGTTGGCTGCAACTACGTTTATTTCACACGCTTTCTTCGAACGCTTCAATAGTCACAGCATATTTTCAGGCTGAAATTGAAAAAATATATTCCCATCTGCACACTGTTTTCCCTTGGATATAGCTGAGAAATTAACAACTGTCCTCTGAGAACTAGTGAATTCACCAGTGCAACAATGAACTCACTGGAAAACGATGAGGCCCTGCCCGTAATACGTCCCCTCAAACCAGGCTTGCAGGAAATAGCCCAAAACGAGCTAAATGAAGTGCCCCAACGTCTGCCCGAGGATGTGCTTGCGCTGCGTCATTGGATACGCAAACAACATCATTTGCGTGCTCGAACCAATGATCAGTTTCTGGTGGCCTTCTTGCGTGGCTCGAAATTCAGTTTGGAAAAGGCTAAACAGAAAATCGATCGTTACTATACACTGAAGACGGCCCTGCCCGAGGTTTTCAATGAGAAGAGGAATTTAGACGATCCTATGGTCTTGGAGATTATACGTATGGGGTAACTATGAGATTGAATTAATTTTGCTTACATAACTTTATTTACTTAACCCTAATTCAGTGTCATACTACGCATACCCTTGCCCGAAGATAATACTGGTCCCTGTATTACCATCATTCGTGCGGGCTCATATGACACTAGTAAATACAAATTTGCTGATATTATTCGAGTGGGCTCGATGTTTGGCGAAATGATGCTAAACGATGATGATAATTCGACCGTGGCCGGTTATATTGAAATTATGGATATGAGCAATGTCAATGGCACTCATTTCTTTCAATTGCAACCCGAATTGTTGCGTAAGTTTTCCATATTTGCCGATGAGGCAATGCCGATGCGTCAGAGGGGCACACATTTCATAAATGTGCCGCCCTCGTTTGAGAAGGGCTTCAATACGTTGAAGACTATACTGCCCGCTAAGATGATCAGTCGAGTGAGTATACCCATTGAATTTTTATTTTAAGGAAATCATGTATGTAATTTATTTTATAGATTTCTGTCACCTCTGATCCCGAATCGATTTTCGAGCATGTGTCACGCTCCAATCTGCCCTTGGAGTATGGCGGCGAGAATGGCTCAATTCAGGATATTGTTGAGCGCATGGAGGAGGAAATCTGCAAATATCGTGAATACTTTCTGGATGAGCCTCACTATGGCACGGTGGAGAAATTACGTGAGGGTGCTGCTTTTAAGTTTGAGAGTAATTTCGGCATAGACGGCTCGTTTCGGAAATTGGATATTGATTGATGGGTTGAGAGATGGACGCACGATTATTTATGGTATTATTTTATTTATAGAGCAAATTATACAAATTGTGTAGTATGATTTTCAGATAGAATAATAAATATTTTAAATTTTATGAAATTAAAATGGTAATTTAATTGGCTTAATTGTCCTAGATAGAATTTATTATTGTACTTTCTTGCGATAACCACGATGTGCCTTAATACTCACGAATACATTTCATATAAATTCAACAAAATTTTTGATATTTTTTACTGTAGAAATGATATTTTTTAATGCATATTTGATATATATTTTTTTGATATTGGAATTGTTATTTAAATATTATCATATTGATATGATTTTTGTTTAAATAACAAAATTATATGCTACATGTTTGTACAAATAATTCATGTTCGTCACTATTGACAAGACCTCAACCTAATCTTATCGTCTCTTGTAAATTAGAGTACCCATTGAACTGGAATATTTGTATAATTCTTTTGCAAAAATGTTTGTAAAGAAAAAACACAGTAATTATATTGTCACTATCAGTTAAGACACTAAAATTATCGATTATAGAGTGTCTACAGTTGAGTGATACACATGTATAAAACAACATAAACCTTTTCATTAATATTATATAAACCATGATTGAAATACCGCTGCCAGCAGACGATTTTGGTTATTAAATCCTTCCATTGAAGCTGGAAGAAGGAATAACTTCAATATCTTCATTAGCATCGTACTATTTAGTCCGAAACTGTTAGATTTAGTGAGATTTTGACCCAAAAAACGTTTGAGTACTGAAATTGGGCTTCTCAGTTTGTCCGATGTTGGAAATTTTAATCTGAAGAATTTCTGCTAAGTGTGTGAAAATAAAAAAAAAATTGATAAGAGACCTACCTACATTCGTGAAAAAGTGAGAGCAAAAAAAATGAGAACCTAAAAAATAGTACCCTACAGATAATCCTTGTACTGGGTATATATTAACTTTGATACAACTTTGGTAACGCCCATAAATAAGGAAGAGTGGAACGATACAAAAAATTACATATATTCTTGAGCAACATCGAAAACTGAACCAATTTAGACATGTCCGTCTGTCTGTCTGGGGTTTATCAACACAAAAGCGGTTAAATCTGACAAAAACTGAGGGCTCTCATACAACATTACAAAAAAAAAACCAAGCAAAGTCCCAAATTGCAATAAAAATCTAAATGGGGTCCTGAGATCAAATTTTTTTTATTGCTACCCTGTCGGAAAATTAAACCCATTTTTAATTAATTATACTCAAGTTGTTTATTAGCCAGTTCTGTCTATAATCTAACTATTTTCTTTGTTGAGAAGTCACTATTTTAACACATAAATGTCCAAGGGCAGGAGTTAGAGTTTAAACTTCTCAAAAATTTTATTCGAATTGACACGTTCAGAATAAAAAGGCTATGAAATATAACAAAGCAGTGCATTTCATTGGTTTTTCCTTCGATGAAGATTACTACTTTCATCGCCTCTTTATTCTGAACGTGTCAATTTATATTTCTCTCATTTCTATAAATTATTTTTTAAACCTTTTTATAATTATAAAGGTGCGGACCGCCCAAAATGTCCCAAACCCATTAAACGTTATCCGATCGGTCCCAAATGTTTTTTGGAATTGTTTTAGACCAAAAGGAAAATGTATACGTGCCCCCGTTGGAAATCGAACTAAAAATATGTTGACCATTAAAAGGGTGCAATTGCCAAAATGCCCGAAAAGGGGGCTAACATTCAAAAATTGATAAATTTGGTTTTTTCTTATTATGTACGCTCCAAAAAATAGGGGTTTGCCAAAAATGTTTTTTCATGTATTTTTCTGGATCTAAAACGATTTTACAATTTAAATTTTTTATTGTCCCCCATACAAATATTAGCCCGTTTTGGCTTGATTTTGACTCCTTTAAGACCTCTAAACATTATCCGATCGACCCCAATTTTTTTTTTGGGACTGTTTTAAGCCACTAGGAAACATATTCCGACCGACGGTTTAAAATCTCTTTTCAACGGCCAATCACCTAAAATCGATGTGACTGAGCCAGTATTTTATTTTTCTGAATGTATTTTCCCAGTATTTGAGCAAATATTTGACTAATCTGACCGTAGCTTAGCGCTCTCGTATTTGACAGTTTTACTGTATTAAGTCCCGGAAATATACGAACCTATTAAAAGCAGACTAAGAAAAAAATGTTAAACTCAAAAAGGACATTTGGCAGGAGAGAGTGTAATTTTTGAAGCTAGATAGTTGGAAATACGTTAGCTCCAAGTATAACTTAGCTCTTTATTAAGGTAAAACGAGTATTAGTGTAAGCCCTTATAAGGAACCTTATGACCTTGCCCTCACATAACGTCAACAAAAGTTTTATTGTTTTGAATTCGCAAAGTCGTAATGAGTTTGCAAAAATTCTACTAAATGTACTAAGTATTTTCTAATAAAAAAAGAAAGAAATGATAACCATTTGAAAACTGCTGAACTCGTTCATTGGTAATATAATCACCATAAACTGGCTGATATATTTAGCAGTGGTGTTCGGTCTCTTATCATTTAACTGAACGGAATACAATTGTTACAACAAAAACTCATAGATAAGTTTGATAATTTTATTAAAATGATAATTTCACGAAATATTCGATTTAGTTTGTATTTATAAGTGACGTAGAGTGGTTGTGAGTTCATAGCGGATAATATGGCCAACGTGCGACCATTGAATGCAGAGCTACAGCAGGTGGCGATTGAACAGTTGAATGAAGTGCCCGAACGTATACCAGCCGATTTGGAGGCACTGAAAACATGGATCAAGCAACAACCCCACTTGAGAGCACGCACCGACGATCAGTTCCTGTTGGCCTTTCTGCGTGGCTGCAAATTCAGTTTGGAGAAGGCCAAGTCGAAAATTGACAAATTCTATACTTTGCGTACGAAGTTTCCCGAGTTACTAAACTGTACGGATGTGGATGGACGCAATGTCCGAGAACTTTTGCGAGCGGGGTAAGTCTGTAACTTTCTTCTTTACCATAAAATTTTAATAAAATTTGTTTATATTACAGTGTTGCCTTTTATCTGCCTACTCCTTTGCACGAGAATGGTCCACGAATTGCGGTAATGCGTAGCGGCATTGTGCCTGCTGATAAGTATTCCATTGAGGATCTCATTTATTTCATGAGTGCCCTACAGGAAATTGTCATAATCGATGATGATTATGCGAATGTTAATGGTTTGGTTATCATAATGGACATGGCCAAGGCCACAGCAGCTCATTTATTCCAAATGACACCAAGTTTAATGAAGAAGATGACAGTGTACTCGGAAGAGGCCGTGCCTCTCAGGCCGAAAGCTCAACATTTCTTGAATACTCCAGTGGGCTTTGAGCCCATTTTCAATATGGCCAAGCCAATGTTGTCTGAGAAACAGCAAAAGAGGGTAAGTGCCTGGTGTAGTTTATGAAATGATTAATTTTTTATTTTGTATTTTATTTTCCTTTTAGCTTTTTGTACATGGCAATAAATTGGATAAGCTGCATCAACAGATACCGAAGAAGTACTTGCCCAAAGAGTATGGCGGCGAAAATGGCACTATAGATGAGATTATTGCTCACTGGGAGAAGAAATTGGACGAGTATCGAGATTATATTAAGGATAATGAAAAGTATGGCACTGATGAGAAATTGCGCCCGGGCAAGCCTATTAATTTTGAAAATATGTTTGGTATAGAGGGCTCGTTTAGGAAATTAAATGTGGATTAGTTGTGTTAAGTTAGGTTAATTTTTAGTTAATAAATTGTTTTATTAAATAATGGCAAAAGGTTTCATAATTCCACTCAAGTGGCAAAGGGGAAAGCGCTGAACTCGTATTAATGGCATATACTAGTAACGACAATCAAATAAAAGTTATACTTAGTCGGGACCATTACTTTCTTATCTACGAAATTGAAATTATCGTTGAAGTATACAAGCGTATCTATAAAATGGATAATTTTTTTAAAAAAGAAAATTTCACAAAAAATACAATTTAGTTTGTTAACGTCGTTACGCGAGAGTAGACAGACAATATGGCAAATGTGCGACCACTAAACCCCGAGCTGCAAAAGGTGGCCATTGAAAAGTTGAACGAAGTGCCCGAACGTATACCAGCCGATTTGGAGGCCCTAAAAACATGGATCCAGCAACAGCCTCACTTAAGAGCACGCATGGACGATCAATTTCTGTTGGCCTTTCTGCGTGGCTGTAAATACAGTTTGGAAAAGGCCAAGTCGAAAATTGACAAATTCTATACTTTACGTACGAAGTTTCCCGAGTTGCTGAATTGCCTTGATGTGGATGCCCAGAATGTAAGGGGAATTCTGCGACTAGGGTAAGTGGTGATGGCATGCCATTGAACAATTACTTTATGCTGAATTAAGTTTGTATATCATAGCGCTGCGTTCTATCTGCCTATACCACTGCACGAGACTGGGCCACGCATTGCCATAATCCGCACTGGCATGCTACCAATGGATAAATATTCCATGGAGGATTTTGTTAATTACATGGCTATCGTGCAGGAAATTCTACTAGTCGACGATGATTATGCTAATGTTAATGGTGTTGTTGCCATAATGGATCTGGACAAGGCCACTGCCGCTCATTTCTTCCAAATGTCGCCAAGTTTTATGAGGAAAATGTGTGCCTATTCGGAGGAGGCCGTGCCTCTTCGTCCCAAATCGCAACATTTCGTGAATACTCCAGCGGCCTTTGAGCCCGTTTTCAACATGACCAAGCCCATGATGTCTGAGAAACAACAGAAGAGAGTGAGTGCAATGAGTAATTTGGTAATAAAGATTCAGTTGAGTGAATTAATGGATTTTTAATTATAGCTTTTTCTACATGGCAATAAATTGGATAAGCTGCATGAACTGGTACCGAAGAAGTACTTACCCAAAGAGTATGGCGGCGAAAATGGCACTATTGATGAGATTATTGCTCACTGGGAGAAGAAATTGGACGAGTATCGTGAATATATTAAGGATAATGAAAAGTATGGCATTGATGAGAAATTGAGACCAGGCATATTTTCAAAATCGATGGGTTTTTCGATTTCGAAAATATGCTCGGCATAGAGTGGATTGAGTGAACAAAATTCCATAATTTCACAATAAAATGTATACAAACAATAACAATTGCAGACAGCTGAACTCTTTCTTTATATAAACAATAAACAATAAACTTAACTATTCGCGGTGTTGTCATGTATACTAAGTAGAAGCCACCTTCTTATCAATAAAAAATTAAAACGAAGATATTATTTGAAAAATTTTGTGTTTGATAATTCTGCCAGAGAGTAGCTACCATGAAATTGTTGAGTTAGTTTGTACTCATCAGTAGCGGAGCATAAGTGTGTAGTGAATTCTTAGCCAACAATATGGCAAATGTGCGACCACTAAACCCCGAGCTACAACAGGTGGCCATTGAACAATTGAATGAAGTGCCCGAACGTATACCAGCCGATTTGGAGGCATTGAGAACATGGATCCAACAACAACCCCACTTAAGAGCACGCACCGACGATCAGTTTCTGTTGGCCTTTCTGCGTGGCTGCAAATACAGTTTGGAAAAGGCCAAGTCGAAAATTGACAAATTCTATACTTTACGTACGAAGTTTCCAGAGTTGCTGAATTGCTATGATGTGGATGCCCAGAATGTAAGGGGAATACTACGACTAGGGTAGGTGCTGATGGCAAGCGATTACTTTGTGCTGCATTAAATTTGTATATTATAGCGCTGGTTTTTATCTGCCCATACCACTGAACGATAATGGGCCACGTATTGTCGTCGTTCGCACTGGCATCATTCCAGTTGATAAATATACCATGGAGGATTTTGTTAATTGCATGGCTATCCTCCAGGAAATCGTTCTAGTCGACGATGATTATGCCAATGTTAATGGCATTGTCGTCATAATGGACATGGATAAGGCCACCGCAGCTCATCTCTTTCAAATGTCACCAAGTATAATGAAGAAAATGGCAGCCTATTCCGAGGAGGCGGTGCCTCTTCGTCCCAAATCGCAACATTTTCTGAATACACCAACTGGCTTTGAGCCCATTTTTAACATGATCAAGCCCATGCTGTCGGAGAAGCAACAGAAGAGAGTAAGTGCACTAAGTTATTCTGTGGCCAGTAGCAAATTATCTCTTAAGTCGACTTAAGTATGAGTTGAGTAAGACCGTTTGCGGTATTCTACTTAAGAGTATACTTTAGAGATGCCGCCCATACTAAGAAAGATAGATCCGAAGCTTGGACTGCCTAGCTTACTTCTAGTTCCTACAATTTTGTTTACCAACCAGCACGTGCAACATATTTTAAGCAAAATTTGTTGCATAAAAGTTTCAATGCTACAAAGAAAAACAAAAATCGTAAATTTTGCAACATAATAAGTTTAAAAAAAAATTTCGAATATGTTTTCTGCAACATTATTCCGTTGAAGTTGCAAAGATGTTGCTTAATTGTTGCATTGCTATACACTTGCAACATAAGTAGGCAGAGTCTATTTTTTAAGGATACATATGTTGCAGGTACTTTATTAATTGTAAAGAAGAAAAGACAATGTTCCTCCTCCAGAGGAGGTGATGCTGATCAAGAATATATACTTTTCCATAGCTATCATTCCTCCTTCTTGGCTTTACAAGCTAGCGAACAAAGTGAATATATCCATACCTCGGTGGGTTATAAAAACACCTACAAAAAACCTAAAATGCGTTTTCTGAAACATTTTTAGAACAACTCTATACAAGGATGTTTACAGAATAGTGATTATCTCGAAACTGTGTTTATTCGATTTTTGCGTTTGTGGCTTTTGAGCAGAGCATACAGATTTAATTAAGTGAATTAATAGATTTTTTTTAATATTTAATTTTAGCTTTTTGTGCATGGCAATAAATTTGATAAGCTGCATGAACAGATACCGAAGAAGTACTTACCCAAAGAGTATGGCGGCGAAAATGGTACAATTGCAGAAATGATTGCTCATTGGGAGAAGAAATTGGACGAGTATCGCGAATATATTAAGGAAAATGAAAACTATGGCACTGATGAGAAATTGAGACCAGGCAAACCAATCGATTTTGAAAATATGTTCGGCATCGAGGGTTCATTTAGGAAAATAAACGTGGATTGAAGAAAATTTGAACTCAAAAAAAGTTGCGTGAATTTGCAAATGTCAATAATTTCTCAATAAAATATGTACAAATGATAACAAGTGGAAACAGCTGAACACTTTCACTGGTATATGACCACAATAAACAATAAACTTAACTGTTCGTGGTGTATTTGTGTATATTTAGTACAAATCAACTGCTTATCACTGGCGTTTAACTTTGGAAAATAAAATCGAAGATATCATTGAATAAACTTTTTAATTTAGTTTGTAATCGTGAGTAGCGGAGAGTAGGTGTGTAGTGAATTGTTAGCGGACAATATGGCAAACGTGCGACCATTAAATGCAGAGCTACAGCAGGTGGCCATTGAACAGTTGAATGAAGTGCCCGAACGTATACCAGCCGATTTGGAGGCACTGAAAACATGGATCCAACAACAACCGTACTTGAAGGCACGCACTGACGATCAGTTTTTATTGGCCTTTCTGCGTGGCTGCAAATACAGTTTGGAAAAGGCCAAATCGAAAATTGATAAATATTATACGATGCGTACAAAGTTCAACGAGCTTTTTGCTTGTCATGATGTGGATTCGAGAAATATGCGTGAAATTCTACGAAATGGGTATAAATACGAACTAAAGTGAATGCCCAGAATAATTTTAAAAATTCTTGTTTAACTACTCAACAGTATTTGCTTCTATCTGCCCACGCCTCTACATGGCAATGGTCCACGCATTGTCATCATGCGTAATGGTGTCGTACCCGCCAATACATATCCCATAGCGGATGTCATGCATTTTATACATGCCCTGCAAGAGATTTGTATGCTCGAAGATGATTATGCCAATGTGAATGGCATTGTCTTCATAATGGACATGGACAAGGCCACTGCAGCGCATTTACTGCAAATGACACCGGGTTTGATGAAGAAAATGAGTGTCTTCTCGGAGGAGGCCTTGCCATTGCGGCCGAAGGCCAGTCATTTCCTGAATACACCCACGGGCTTTGAGGCAGTTTTTAATATGGTGAAACCCATGATGTCGGCAAAACAACAGAGTAGGGTAAGTGATAAGTAGTTGTGAGTGGTTAAAACAATTAAATTAACTAATTTGTTTCTGATATGGTTTAGCTCTTTGTGCACGGCAATAAATTGGATAAGCTGCATGAGCAAATACCGAAGAAGTACTTGCCCATTGAGTATGGCGGCAACAATGGATCCATAGAGGATATTTGCCTTCAATGGGAGAAGAAATTTGACGAGTATCGTGAACACTTTAAGGAGAATGTTAATTATGGCACTGATGAGAAATTGCGGCCCGGCAAGCCTATTGATTTTGAAAATATGTTCGGCATCGAGGGTTCGTTTAGGAAACTAAATGTGGATTAATGGAACTGTGTTAGATTCAATAAATAGTTTAGAGAAAATATATAAAAAAAATAGTGCAATTATTATAGGGAAAATAGGTAAAGAAGACAAAGGAGTCTTGAAAGGATTTGTGTACTTGAACTCAAAGAGTTTACAAAATTGTGAACCCTCTTTCATTGGTATACAACCACTCATAAACTAGGCCATAACTATGACATTGTTTAGCCCAAAAAGAACGTGCCTAAATATTATTTATTTATTTATCAGAAAGCACATTCTTATCAATGGCACATAAATGGAAATAAAATCGAAGTTATCATTAAAAATTTGTTGCCATTGATAGCTAGCTATGAAAGAAATACCAGGAATTAGTTTGTAATCGTCCGAGCAGCCGAGTGGTTATAAGTGAAAATATTAAACGTTATGGCCAACATACGTCCATTAAATGCAGACCTGCAAAAGGTGGCCATTGAACAGTTGAATGAAGTGCCCGAGCGCATACCAGCCGATTTGGAGGCATTGAGAACATGGATTAAGCAACAACCGCACTTGACGGCACGCACAGACGATCAGTTTCTGCTGTCATTCCTGCGTGGCTGTAAATATAGTTTGGAAAAGACCAAGTCGAAAATTGATAAATACTATACGATGCGCACGAAGTTTCCCGACCTTCTAATGTGTCATGATGTGGATTCGCGTAATTTGCGTGAAATTCTAAGAGCTGGGTATCTCATTCCCTCAAATTTAATACAATTAAAATTTTCATATATGAATTCCTTTCCACAAATATAGTGTTTGCTTTGATCTGCCCATTCCTTTGCATGATAATGGCCCTCGCATTATCATCATGCGTAATGGTGTGATACCTGCTGATAAATATCCCATTGAGGATATCGTTCACTATGTGAATGCCATTCAGGAAATTTGCATATTCGAAGATGATTATGCGAATGTTAATGGCATTGTCTTCATAATGGACATGGCCAAGGCCACTGCTGCCCATTTATTCCAAATGACTCCGGGTTTGATGAAGAAAATGACTGTGTACTCGGAGGAGGCCATACCGTTGCGTCCGAAAGCTCAACATTTCTTGAATACACCCTCAGGATTTGAGCCCATCTTTAATATGGTGAAACCCATGATGTCGGTCAAACAACAGCAGAGAGTAAGTGCATCAATTTATATTTTTGATTTCTTTTTGTAATGTCAAATTTGTTTAGCTTTTTGTCCATGGCAGCAAATTGGATAAGCTGCACGCTCAAATCCCCAAAAAGTATTTGCCCAAAGAGTATGGCGGCGAAAATGGCACTATTGATGAAATTTGCGATCGAATGGAGAAGAAATTGGACGCATATCGCGAACACTTTAAGGACAATGTCAATTATGGCACTGATGAGAAATTGCGGCCCGGCAAGCCTATTGATTTTGAGAACATGTTCGGCATTGAGGGTTCGTTTAGGAAATTGAATGTGGATTAGTGAAAAAAATTATCAATATAAAAAAATAGATATGAACAAAATTTTTATTAATTTTTAAAATATAATTAAAAGATTTTTTAAATTAAATTTTCAATAAATTAAAAAAAATTTTAATTTAAAAAAAAAAATTTTTTAAGGAAAAATACAAATTATAAATTAAGTCAAGACCAATGATAAAGTTAAATGTTAATAATTATTTCATATTATTTTAATGGTTGGTGTAAAAGCATTCACAGCTTATATCAAAACCGACCGATTGAAAAGGCATCGAAAATGTGCTGCTTAGGTTCTACACTCCGCAAACCAAACGATAACCTAGTCAAACAAGCGTTCGAATGGAATCCTCAGGACGCACGTAGAGTTGGTAGAGACAGCAGACAACATGGAGGTCAACGACGCTGTCGGGAGGGAAGTCCCAAGATAAAACCTGGCTGCAGCTAAAACACCTATCAGCAGATAGAAGACCACGAAAAGAATATATCGCCGCCCTATGTCTCACACAGGATTAACGGTCTGACCGAAGAGAGAATACCCTGCACTGGCGAGTACGATACGTTCTTAGACCATTTTATGGTCATTTTATCGACATTTTTTAGATAATTTATCGATGTTTTTTCGATATTTTATCGATAATTTTTCGATTTTCTATCGATAGTTTGTCCATAATAATCACACACTCGTTTCAAACCATGGAATTCTTGCTACTCTGTATTTTGGGGTATTATTTTCAACCAAGTGATGCAAACCAAACACTAAATTATTACAGTAGTCAGATTCGTATTATAAACTATCAAATCGCGGTTCCACAATAGCCAACATTCACTTAAAAAACGAAATTGTCTCAAAAATTTAAGAAAATTGTTTAAAATCAATGTTTTCGAGAAATACTCTCTTCTTTGATCTAATCCAGAAAAACCTCCATAAGGGTGTTTTTATCTACACCAAGACCTGTCACAATTTGTATTAGTTTGGCATCAGAATTTGGTGTTTCTCAGTGATATTAGGAATGTTCTTAGTACACTTAAAAACAAAACTTTATTTGTGAAAAAGGATAAGGTTGTATTTGACCGACTGGCACAAACTCACGCCCAATATTCTTGTAGTGTGTCTCAGAATGAACAATCGCTTGTTGGCAGGTTCAACAGATCAAATAGTTAACGTTTTTTATTTACAAAATTATGTAAAGATATTTTATTACTCATACGCAGTGTAGGGCAATATATTTTTTTTTAGCAAAAGAAAAGGGTTTCCTTTGATATAAGTTCAAATATCATAAAAGACTGTTAGTTAACATATATTAAAAGCATTTTCATATTAATTCAGGCATAATATGCAATTGTTCGAATTGTGTTTACTAGGCGTATGAGTGATTTCAAATTGAAAAATTTTAATTTTAAAAAGTATCAAAGCTACAATTGTATGGTCATTAAATTTGTTATTATAAGGGCACCCGTGACTTCAAAAATTCGCCACAGTATTGTCAAGAAACTGTCATCGACATTGGGACGTGTCATTAGTAAAAATTTATTTACAGTTTTTTGGCATTAATTTTAGTTTATGTCTTTCTTTATGTATTTTATTTTTATTAAATCCATTTTGTGTTTTATTTTGTGTAGCTCTTTTAAAATTATAACTTAAAACTTCCAATATTTATAGCATTTTTCTTTTTGCATATTCATCCCCTATCAGTCTTTAATTGTCAAAGTACAATTGATGAGGAATAATTGTGCATGAATCCAGATAACCTAATCTTAGTCTAGAATAGTATAAAACAATCTAATCTGTGGAAGAACTGAAAATAGCAGCAATTGAGATTTGATTTGCAACGTTTTGACAATTTTTCAATACCTCACTGTTTTGCAAAACGAAAAATGTATTCTTAATTGAAAGCGAGAAGAAAGTTTGGCGTCAAATATTGATTTCTGATTTCTCCGATCAATGCAGAAACAAATTTTGAGGCAGGAGTGGAACCTTCTCTTGTCTGGTGACATGACTTTTAACTTTTTAACTTCAAAAGTATTTAATCCAATTCCCCTATTATGAAAGATAATTAACCAAATATTCATCGAATTCATACCCAATTTGTGGACACAAAAAACCCAAGCAACCACATGGTGCTAAGTACATTTAGCTTATACAAAAAAAAATATAACAAATCTATTTAAATTTCCAATTCAACAACCTTTCTATCTGCAACAATAAAACCATTGATAGTATGTACTCGTAAAGATAACACACGCAAAACTTATCAATATCCATTGAAGTATTCATGTATGTATATCAAAAAATTATCTTATCAAACAAACAAAAAATACAGGCCGTAAATACGCTTATATTGCAAAGGAAAATAAAAGCGAATTTTATTCGATTTTCGAATTTCGTCAAATAACAAACGAATTAATAGTGTTTAACAAGCACTAACGTTCCAATTGTACTGAGTTGGTTCATTTATTTGGAGGTTGTGGTGAAATTTTAAAGTTAACTGAAAAAAATGCCTGAAATACGTGCACTGCCAGAAGATCTGCAAAAGATTGCCATAGCCGAGCTGAACGAAGTGCCCGAACGTGTGGCGGCCGATATTGAGACTCTTAAAACATGGATCCAACAACAGCCCTACCTGAAGGCACGCACCGACGATCAGTTCCTGTTGGCCTTCCTCAGAGGTTGTAAGTTCAGCTTGGAAAAGGCCAAATCGAAAATCGATAAATACTTTACACTGAGAACGAAGTATCCAGACTTTTACACCATACAAAATTTGGATGATCCACGTGTATTGGAATTGGTTAAGCTTGGGTGAGTGGTTAGGGTAAAATTTGAAATGGAAATAACCAAATTTAACTCATCTCATAACCATTTAGAGTTGGCCTCCATCTCCCAAATCCCTTGAATGGTAATGGTCCACGTATTATGCTGATACGCACTGGCTGCTATCCTGCCGACAAATTCTCCTTTGCCAATGTAATGTGCATGGCCCATGCCATGGAGGAAATCACCATGATGGAGGATGATTATGCCAATGTGAATGGCATCATTGATATACTCGATATGTCGCAAGCCAGTGCGGCGCATTTGTTTCAAATGACACCCACAGTGATGAAGAAAATGTCGGTATTTGCAGAAGAGGCCTTGCCTCTTCGACAGAAGGGTTCACATTTTATACATACACCTTCCGGGTTTGAGCCCGTCTTCAATATGGTGAAGCCCATGATGCCCGCCAAACAGCAGTCGAGGGTAGGACTTTTAATTTTTAATAAATTTTAACTTTTCATAATTTTTAATATTAAAATTTTAGCTCTACGTCCATGGCAACAAACTGGAGTCCTTGTACGCTCATATACCACAAAAGTATTTGCCCATTGAATATGGCGGCGAGAATGGTTCGGTGGAGAAGATCATTGCCGATAGTGTGGCCAAGTTGCTGGAATATCGTCAATTCTATTTGGACGGCATGGATTATGTTACCAATGAGAAATTGCGTCCCGGCAAGGCGGTGGATTATGATAATATATTTGGCGTTGAGGGTTCATTCAGGAAAATGAATGTGGATTAGTTGGGTTATTTGCCAAACTGGCATTTAAATGGAGACAATGAAAATCTAAATACAAAATCTACAGAATTTAAAAGTTTATTTCGTTTGGATCGTTATCAACATTTGTAGTAGCTAATATGGTCTTAATGGTTTAACAATTCACAAAGTATTGAGAGGTATCATTTTAAACTCTGATGTTATTTTTCGCACGAGACTGGTTTTAAAAAAAACGGATTATATTTTTCACTTCCGAGTGAAAGTGAAATGAAATCGTTTTAATTTCACTCGTTTTCGAAAATTATGTAAAATATTCATTTCTTCCGAGCATCAGGCTGATTATATTTTTCACTTCCAAGTGAAAGTGAAATGAAATCACTTAAATTTCAATTTCACTAGTTTTCGAAAATTGTATAAAATAATTTTTTCTTGAGAGCATCAGGCAGATTATATTTTTCACTTCCGAGTGAAAGTGAAATGAAATCGTTTTAATTTCACTCGTTTTCGAAAATTGTATAAAATATTCTTTTCTTGAGAGCATCAGGCAGTTTTAATTTTTCACTTCCGAGTGAAAGTGAAACGAAATCACTTTAATTTCAATTTCACTCGTTTTCGAAAATCAGGTGATTATTTTTTCACTTCCAAGTGAAAGTTAAAGGCAATATCTTTAACTTAAATTTCACTCGTTTTCGCAAATTGTATAACATATTTTTTTCTTGAGAGCATCAAGCAGAATTAATATTTCACTTCCGAGTGAAAGTGAAATACAATTACTTTAATTTAAATTCCACTCGTTTTCGAAAGTTGTTTTGAGAGTAATCAGCTGATTGAGAGTTGATTTTGAATTGAAATCGCAACGAGTTCTAAAATGAACCATGAATATGAAAACACTTGGTTTCAAATTCACTTTCAATTCAATTTAATTCGGGTTTCCATCAACAACATCTTCTGTCATAGGAATAAAACTGGTTCTAGGCTCATAACATTTAGTGTCATTGTGTAAGAATTGGAGTGGACACGCCTCTTAATTTTTTTTCTTTTTTTTTGTTTGCCAATTTAGCCTAATAAATGACCAGATACCATCTATTTACACATTTTGGAAAATTTTATTCTCTTCTTGTAGTCAATAAATGTTTACAGTTTTTAATCAGCTGTTTCTAACTTAAATTAAAATTTATACAAAATCATGTGATTTCCAGAATTTTGTGCGATTTACAGCTTTGATTCATACGATTTTCACAAACATGCCCTTAACGTTCCACCATCTACGAGTTCTTCTGGGCCATCTTGACAATGACACTCTTCACCTCCGTGTAGTTTTGCAGAGCATATTCACCATTCTCCCGACCATGGCCCGACATCTTGTAACCCCCGAAGGGCACCTGAGCACACAGTGCATTATAGGTATTCACCCAGACAGTGCCCGCACGCAGACCCTGAACAATATAGTTGGCCCGGTCAATGTCCTTGGTGAAGACTGCAGCCGCCAAACCATATTCCGAATTATTGGCACGCTCAATCACTTCGTCCATCTTCTTGAAGCGTATAATCTGCTGAACGGGTCCGAAGATTTCCTCGCGTGCAATTGTCATGTCATCCTTGACATCCGCAAACACCGTAGGCTCAACGAAATAGCCACTCAAACCCTCTGCACGATTGCCGCCCGCCACCAGTTTGGCACCCTGTTTCTTGCCCGTCTGAATCAGACCAAGAATCTTTTCCATTTGTTCCTCGTTCACTTGGGGTCCCTGTTCGGTGTTCATCTCGAAGGGATTGCCCACAGTGCGTTTCTTGGCACGCTCGGCACTACGTTCGACAAACTCGTCGTAGATCTTGTCCTCAACGAAAGTACGTGAGCCCGCACAACAGCACTGGCCCATATTGAAGAACAAACCAAAATGTGAGGTTTCCACCGCATAATCCATATCGGTATCGGCCAGCACAATATTGGGACTCTTGCCGCCCAACTCCAATGTGACACGTTTCAAGTTCGTACAGCCCGAAGCCTGTTGTATCAATTTGCCCACCTCAGTGGAGCCCGTAAACGCCACCTTATCCACATCCATGTGATTGGCCAGAGCAGCGCCAGCCTCGCCAAAACCAGGCACCACATTCACCACACCCTCGGGGAAGCCTGCCTCCTTAATTAACTGAGCCACATACAAAGCAGACAAGCTAGTCTGTTCGGCTGGCTTGAGTACAATGGTATTGCCAGTGGCCAGGGCTGGACCCAATTTCCAGGCCATCATCAGTATGGGGAAATTCCAGGGTATAATTTGGGCACAAACACCCACGGGCTCGTGGCGTGTATAGGCAAAGAAATCACCATCCATGGGTATTGTCTTGCCATGGTTTTTGTCTGCCCAGCCAGCGAAGTAGCGCAGATTCTTAATGGCCATGGGTAAGTCGACATTGTAGGACATGGCATAGGGTTTGCCATTATCGAAAGTCTCCAAACTCTAATGGAAAAGAAAAATTTTTTTTTTATCAACTTTTGTTTAATGGAGAAGTTGGAGAAATTCAAACTAACCGCCAAATAGACACGATCGCGTTCCATCAAATCAGCCAAACGATTGAGGAGTACACCACGATCAGAGGCATCCATGCGGCGCCAAGGCGAACCCAATCTGTGGGAATTGTAATGGTAATATATCGTACAGAAGACTTTAGTTAAGAGTAAAATTACTCACTTGAATGCACAACGTGCGGCCTGCACAGCCAAATCGATATCTTCCTTGCCGGCACATTGGATTTCAGCAATTTGCTCAGCTGTGGTGGGATTGATGGTCTCAAAAGTCTTGCCCGATTTACTCTTGTGCCATTCGTTGTTAATGTAGAGCTTTAAGAGGAAGAAAGAATATTTAATTGATGCAATCACACTCAGAAATAGATGAAAAGACTGGGGCAACCATAAAGTAGTTGCAGCCTATAAATTCAGTTTATCAAACATTAAATAGTCAAAGCTTGAGCTTGAATGAACGGTTAACTGTATAATATTTAATAGATTTAATTGATTAATAATAAAATTAGGTTAGTAAAAAAAAAGTAATTATAGAACACAACTGACTTTGAACTCTATAAGCATTCATTACCTGAAACTTGAACTTGATTTGCAAACAACTAGTCCACAAATTAGTTACTTCAAAACATTCTAAGTAAGTGGGTAATTTACTCAAACACAACTGTATATGTACATTAATTTCTATGCCATAACACGAAATAACAACTAACCAAGTTAAATTATTGTTTGTAATCACAATTAAAATTGCAATATATAAGTTAAGCGTTTTACTTTTGTCAAACTAATCACTGAAATCACCACAATATTGCTAATAGTTGCTAACAGAGCGAATACCTTCGTGTCACAATTAAAGGAATCTATTTAATTTTGTTTGCATTAATTCATATTACGTTTAGTCATTGTTTGTTTTAATTTATTATTACATCTATGCTTGGTTGCAGTGTGCAACAAGCAAATGTTGATAACCTCATGAGATTACTGACGTATTTGCTAAGCTTATCAGTCAGTTCTACTATAGTATGGAAAATATTTTTCAATTGAAAAGATCGATACAGTATCGATTTGATCTAAGCAAATAACACTATTTATTTTAATTAATAAATAGTATTAATCTATGGATACGTAAGTATGTAATTAGTGTCGGTCAAATTAAATTTGTATTATTGCAGGTTAGAAGTACCCTCCCGTGAACCAAGTGTCAGAAAAATCGGTCCACTAAGAGTGGATGACAATTTTAGTAAGCCATTCCAAATGTACCGTTATTGTTTTGGTGGGCGTGGGCGTAGCAAAGGGTTGAGCGTCTAATCGCTTTTTAAATGACTCTTAGGATGTCCCCAGAGCATAACAAAAAATTCAGAAATTTCAGAACTCTTGGTTCAGCGGTTTGGGCTGAGCGGTGTCATGTCAGTCATCTATCGGGACAAACTCTTTCATATATATATATTTCATGGATTTTGAGTCGTGTTCGTAGAACACCCACTTCTACCGACCCCAAGATACTTAGTAAAAACTTCCTATATTCCAGATCGTTTTTTGATTGCAAGCAAATGAAATTTCTCATATAGACCTGGACTACATGGACGGGATTGTACAATAAACCTTGTATGCAATGCAACAAAAAAGTGTTATTTAGGGCCAGCAAAGCGAATCGGGTCAGGTTTTTATTTCCCTTGATATATACATAGATGATTGAGTATTATACCCGCGCAGTGTTTCGTTTAGTAGAAGCTAGCTGGACAAAATAGTTGTATAACATTAAATGGTTATTTGCCACTTTTAAAGCATTAATAAGTATTGTTATTGTAATTTTTGATTGAACAAGTCAGCGTGGCACCGCCCACTCACTCATAGCAATATTCAAATGCCGTAGTTTTTATATGCAGCTATCGACTCCATATTTTGGAAATACTCTTCTTTTTGCTTTTATTTGGATGTTATTGAAAATGGCCAACAATCAAAAAACAAAAATCACGCCTACCTCCCATACAAAATGGCCGCCAAAAATTCTTTTTATTTGTTTATCTTTAGCAATACTGAACCGATTTGGATCCGGTATTTTGTATTTGGTTATAAATTATGTCTAGAATGAAAAAGGAATGGAACGGAACAAAATGGAAATGGTTATTATCCGATGTTGCCCATTTTCAAGACCATTTAAATAGATGCAAAAAGAAGAGGAATGCCAAAATTTGGAGTCTATAGCTCAAAAATTACGGCAGTATCGAGAAAAACTCATATATACAGACGGACGCTGTAGCTCATAGTCCGCACGAGATCGCATGCTGATCTTGCATGCTGATACTACATGTAATTCTCTGTAGTACTTGCTAAGGTATTAGAGGACGTAAAAAAGCGACATATAAGAAAAAGAATTCCAAAACTATACAGCTCTAGAATGATTTTAATGAACACTAGTGTAGGCACATTTTTCATTATGTTCTTTTAGGCCAAACAAGTAGACATTCAAAAATGGAGCGCTATGTCACTTTATGCCATACACTCAGAAAAAAACCACCCTCAATTGAAAAATATCCACCTCAAAACTAAGCTAAAATGTTATTAAAAGTCTGGTAAAGTTGGACCTTTCAAAAGCAAGTAGGAACAATCTCATTTTAAAATTAAAACTTCGTTTCAAATTTGAACGAACTTCATAAGTGCCCAAATCTGACACAAAATGGCAACCATTATCGTTTTCCACAAAAAGTCTGTTGAAATATGTTGAATATTTGTCTTTTCAATTCAATCTACTTGCAAAACCTTATCTAACTTGTGATTTTGACTGGGCAAAGAGCATTGAATAAGGCACAAAAGAATGACAAAAGTAATGGTCTCGAATGTCAAGTTTAATACAACTGAGAGAAGAAGTCAATTGGGTTTTTTTTAGTGGCCACCGACTGGGCATATTTCGGCGTTCTCTTGCAAACTATTTTAAGTCCCCTTATCTAAAATAAAAATTTATAAATTTCTGTTATCGAAACAATTTTACTAAAAAAAATTAAACCGTTATCTTTAGCTTTACTCGTAAACATATAAGCTAATAATACACTTCATTGAAATTCGCATTATACAGAACCATTCCAGACTAATGAATACTAATTTATATGTAAAAAAATTCCGCACAAACTATAAAAACAGCTGAAATGCATAGAAAAAAATACAAATAAGAGGCAGGTAAGAAATTGAGATGAAAAAAGGTATTCAGTGGTTAACGAATTCATTATCTTTAGTTATCAAAAGCTCTAACAGCTGTTAAATATACTGACTAGCCGGTTTTGCTTATTGTTGATTGTCAAGAACAACAAAAACAACGACCGGCAACTGGCGCTATCATGCAATCACAACCACAACAACAACATATATATGTTCTCAAGGTTAAGTGAAATTGCAAACACGAAATGTGAACTTCTTTCTTGTGGGCACTCAATTTTACATTGACGCAATCCCCTAACAACAACAAAAGTGTGTCGTCATTTCATTCAATCACACATTAGTTGTAAAATGCTTCTTAAAATAGTTATACTCACGCCGGTATAGAGAATATCGGGATTGGTTTGTGGCGCCGGCATGGAAGCAAAATTGGCAATGGCACCACTTAGATATTTACTTTGTCCCCGCAGAACTCCTGCAGTCTTCAGTACGCGCAACATTTCGAATAGTTTTTTATTTTATTATTATTCTAGTCACAAAAAAATAATTAAAATATGTATTGAAAAAAAATTCCAAAATTAATTACAAAACAGCGTGGAGGAACCGACAATTGATGGCCAACGACAGCGAGTACGTACTGAATCTTCAGAATTCGGAATTGTTGAGTTGAAAAAAAGCTTCAATTTGGCTACGTCTTCGTTGGTGAATTTCGTTTTGAAATTTGATGGGAAAAAGCTTTGACTTGTGAAAACAAAAAAGAAACAATGACAGAAAATATTTAGAGCTTTTATTTTATAAAAACAAAATGATTTTATTTCATTTATACTCATTTGTATTGTTAAGTACCGATAGCCATATACATTTTTATCGATATCAATTTGTAAGTCCCGGCTTATAAGATGAAGAACAGTGAAAAGACAATGTTATTCCGAAAATATAAAATGTTTATTGGTTAGTTTTTCCAAATACTTGTTCATAATTGAGAGGCAATTTTGTTGAGTATTTGAATAAATAAAAAATTTTATTTCAGTAATAATTGCTTCTAGTATCCATTTTGTATTGAAGTAAAAACTAGTATCTTCGGTCTGAACGAAGCTTTTTCAATATTTTATCGATAATTTATCGTTATTTTCATCGATATTTTTTTAGAAACTTTATCGTTGGTTTTTCCATATTTTATCGATAATTTTTCGATATTTTATCGATAATTTTTCAATATTTTTTCGATTATTTTTCGATATTTTATTGATGATTTTTCGATATTTTATCAATAATTTTTCCATACTTTTTCGATGATATTTCGATATTTTATCAATGTTTTTTCGATATTTTATCAATAATTTATCGATAATTCTTGAATTTCATCGAACATTTTTTGATATTTTATTGATGTTTTTTCGATATTATATCAATCGATATTATATCAATAGTTTTTTCATATTTCATCGATAATTTTTCGATAAGTCTTCGATATTTCATCAATAATTTATTGATATTTTATCGATTATTTTTGATATTTTATCGATTATTTTTCGATATTTTTATCAATAGTCTTTCCATATTTTATCGATAATTTATCGATATTTAATCGATAACTTTTTGATATTTTATCGATGATTTTTCAATATTATATCGATAATTTTTCAATATTATATCGATAATTTTTCAATATTATATCGATAATTTTTCAATATTATATCGATAATTCTTCGATATTTCATTGATAAATTATCAATGATATTGATATTTAATCGATGATTTTTCTATATTTTATCGATGATTTTTCAATATTTATCGATAACTTTATCGATGATTTTCCCAATTTTTATCGATATTTTATATATAGTTTATGGTTAAGTTTAAAAATGTTCCTAATCTAAGACAAACAATTTAGTAAACCAAATTTTATGAAATAAATACTAAAATTTAACGACAAGCAATTCTACTTATCTTATCGTTATGCATTTGATATAATTTGTTATCGATTCCATTTAAAATATACGTATGTAACGACTTCCATTGAGCATTTGCCTGCCTTTATTCTGTAGTCATTGGTTAAGTTCGAAGCTAGTTCAAGAGTCCATTTGTATTTAATTTGTAATTTTGTAATGAGTAACGTGCGTGCCTTGCCATCCGATCTTCAAAAGGTGGCCATAGAGGAGCTGAATGAAGTTCCCGAACGTGTAGCTGCCGATTTGGAGACCCTAAAAACATGGATCCAACAACAGCCTCACTTAAGAGCACGCACTGACGATCAATTCCTGTTGGCCTTTCTGCGTGGCTGTAAGTTCAGTTTGGAAAAGGCCAAATCGAAAATTGACAAATACTATATGCTGCGTTCCAAATTCCCCGAAGTGTTCGCTTGCAGTGATATTGATGCGGCAAAAACGCGCGAAATAATACGATTGGGGTAGGTCAATTAATCAAATAATATGTTGACCTTAAAAGTATTTTAACGAATTTATATATTTTTAGGTTGGCCCTTTACCTGCCCTTGCCCTTGAACGGCCATGGTCCGCGCATAGCTCTAGTCCGATATGGGGCTTATTCACCGGATAAATACACTTTTGAGGATATTATGCTTTTGGGTTCGGCATTCAACGAATTAATTATGTTGGAGGATGACTGTGCGATGGTTAAAGGTCTCGTACACATTTTGGACATGTCTCAGGCGACACTACAACATTTTCTGCAAATAAAGCCTTCGCTAATGAAGAAAATTAATGTATATTCGGAGGAAGCTTTACCATTGCGACCTAAGGCCATACATTATATTAATACGCCTGCGGGTTTTGAGCCTCTTTACAATACCTTCAAACCAATGATGCCCAAAAAGCAGCAAGAAAGGGTAAATATTTTTTTTTTAAATAAATTTAAAAAAAAAATATAAATTTTTCCATAATTAATAATTTTTATTTAAGATGCACGTTCATGGCTCGAAATTGGAAAACTTATACTCCCACGTGCCGCAGAAATATCTCCCCAAGGAATATGGTGGCGAAAACGGTTCACTTGACGAACTGACCGCCTACTGGGAGGAGAAACTTTTATCATATCGTGACTATTTTAAGGATGAAGTGAACTACGGCACTGACGAGCATCTGCGTGTGGGCAAACCAATTGATTTCGATAACATTTTCGGAATGGAGGGATCGTTCAGGAAGTTGGATGTGGATTAAGGGGGATTGTAAATTAAAGATTTTATGGAACTGAAATGAATTTTATTTGATTATTATACTCTGTCCACAAGTGTCCAATATATTGTTGTTGTCACACCGTTTGAAACGATCATAATGAGGCGTGGCCGGTATGTATGGCGGATTGTATGTTCTTGATCACCATCAGCTACTGAGTCGATCTAGTAGTGTCTGCCTATCCGTCAAAAAAATCGAAAAATATCGACATTTTATAGAAATGGAATTGGAGTGGAACAAAGTGGAATTGGAAATTATCGAAAAATATCGAAAATTTATCGAAAAGTGGTCGATAAAATCGAAAAGTTTTGAAATGGAATAAATTGGAAATTATCGAAGAATTTCGAAAAATTATCGAAAAATTATCGAAAGTTATCGACAAATTTTTTGAATTGGAATTGGACCAAAAGCAAATTTTGAAATTGATCGGGAATGAATTAGAAATGGAAATTATCGAAAAACATGGAAAAATTATCGAAAAATTATGGATAAAATATCGATAAATATCGAAAAATTGTGGAAATGCATTTAGACCGGAACACAATTGTGTGAAACATTTATTGTATCGCCTTTTAATGTAAATTTAATAAACAAATTTCCACTTCTCAGTACAACAATGTAAAATAATACACTTTTTTACATACAAGTAATTAAATATTGCATATGACATCACAATTGCTTAGTTACATTAAAAACTGCCTTCTACTGAGGTTAAATTGCAATTATACAATGTACAATGTGCAACTAATTATGAGCGTTTCATATATTACTAAGCCTTAATATTTTCTGAAAGTATATAAAAACACATTCTATTTTAATAAAATCAGTGTCGTACAAGCGCTTAAACTTGCCAATACATTAACAACGAAATAGCAATAAAATTTAAACTTTAATTTCAGAAATGATACTCCAGTGCAAAGCTGTATTGGGAAATTAAGCAAATAATTCAGTAAAATTTATATACTAACTCAAAATAATGATTAAAGTGCGTGCCTTACCACCAGATTTACAAAAGGTGGCCATCGAGGAGTTAAACGAAGTGCCCGAACGTCTTCCCGCGGACATTGAATCCTTAAGGGCTTGGATCAATCAGCAGCCTCACTTGAGAGCACGCACGGACAATCAATTCTTGTTGGCCTATCTGCGTGGCTGTAAGTTCAGTTTGGAGAAGGCCAAATTGAAAATTGACAAATACTATATGGTGCGTTCGAAATTCCCGGAGACATTACGTTGTACTGATTATGATGAGTCAAGGGTGCGCGAAATCTTACGATTGGGGTAGGTTGCAAATGAACATTTTTTATAATTTAATGAATTTAGTTGAAAAATGTGCTTCACCCAGTATGGGTCTAGGTCTGCCCATGCCCTTACATGGCAATGGAGCACGCATTGCACTTTTGCGCTATGGTTGTTATTCACCAGATGAATACAATATTGAGGAAATTTTTCGTGTGACTCAGGCATTCAACGAAATTACCATGTACGAAGATGATCAGTGTGTGGTTAAAGGCGCTATACAAATCTCTGATCTAGCGAATATGTCCACAAGGCATCTACTGCAATTTACACCGAGTCTAATGAAGCGAATGATCATTTATTCGCAAGAGTCATTGCCATTGCGGGTAAAGGCTATGCATGTAATAAATGCTCCAGCAGGCTTTGAGCCAATATTCAATACATTCAAGCTAATGCTGCCGAAGAAGCAACAGGAGAGGGTAGATATGAATATAAATTAAATTTTACTTTTAATTATAATTACTTACTTATATTTATAAATTCTATTGTTATTAGCTATTCGTTCATGGCTCAAATTTGGAGAATTTATACAAACGTGTTCCGCAGAAATATCTGCCCAAAGAGTATGGTGGCGAAAATGGCTCCATACCCGAACTTATTGATTACAGTGAGGAGAAAATTCTATCATATCGTGATCACTTCAAAGAGGATATCAATTATGGCACCGATGAACCCTTACGGCCTGGCAAGCCAATTAACTTTGAAAATATTTTTGGCTTAGAGGGTTCATTTAGGAAACTGGTTGTGGATTAATTAGGAACTACAGGGTAAAAACAACTGATTCAATTTAGAGAGATTTGTGTGTTTTTTGTTTGATCGTTCAACAAGTCCCTTTGAAGAAAGAAAAGCTTTAAATCTTAGGAATTTTAGAAATAATAAAAAGAAACTTAAAATTAAATTAAAATAATTGATTTGCTTGTTGCTATTCATAATAAATTATAGTATTCACATATTATAGTATTAATTCACAATTTAATGAATGAAAATGTACCTATTCATTCCGCTAACACTGTTCCGTTTGTTATTAATTAGTAAGTACCGTGTACGAATAAATATGTGGTTCATTTAAAGCTTTTTGTTGGTGCTGAAGGAAAGAACCGGTTAACAGTGGATGCTTTCTTTCAATTATTCTAATAAAAAAAAATGTTGTTCAATAAATAGGTAGTAAAATTTAATTCAAACTGACGCTCATTGAATAAGTGTGTGAAATGTTACGCAGTAGGTTCATTAACCTCCTCGCTCCATCATAGAATGTTACATGACTTATGAACTACCCCTTTACCACAATCAAGTAATAATTGTTTATGGCAATGTGATTTAAAAAAATTATTTTAATTCTGTAATTAAATCTCGTCCACTGCGAAGATGGATTATATAATAGTGGTATTCACACAGGTAGTTATTAGGGGTTATTTGTATTTTTTTCACATGCATTTTGTTTTTGTAAAATTATTGAACTAATCATAAAATTAGTGAACTGAGGGCCTCACTAGTTTTCCACCTTACGAAGTAACGGACGCCTGCGTGAATACCATTAATGTACTTGCATATATAATATTTTATATTATAATTACGAGCTTTTTGAACATACTGCTCACTTTAGAACAAGTTTTAATAGTTTCCACAAGTATATAAGCACATTTTCCCTTTTAATAATAATCAGTATCGTAATAACATTCAAAGACATCATCGGCTGTAAATACGTGAGCCACATCGATTGCTTACAACGGAATGTCAACCAAATCGAATCATTTTATTTGATCCTGTTTGGGTTTAACGGTTAAATTTGTGATAAATTTTACCTAAAAATCATTTCGAAAGTTCATTAAATTTTACCTCTTGGCCTATAAACAACCTCAAAATAATGACAAAAGTGCGTGCCTTACCACCTGATCTTCAAAAGGTGGCCATCGAGGAGTTAAACGAAGTGCCCGAACGTCTCGCTGCCGACATTGAATCTGTAAGGGATTGGATCAATCAACAGCCTCACTTGAGAGCACGCACCGACGATCAATTCTTGTTGGCCTATCTGCGTGGCTGTAAATTCAGTTTGGAAAAGGCCAAATTGAAAATTGACAAATACTTTATGCTGCGCTCGAAATTCCCAGAGACATTCAGGTGTACCGATGTGGATGAACCAAAGACGCGTGCAATTTTACGTTTAGGGTAGGATTTTAAAGAAAAAAATTCGTATCTAATTTGATACAAAAACGTTTCTTCACCAGTTTCTCTGTAAGGCTTCCCATGCCCTTGAATGGCAATGGCCCACGAATTGCCCTATTCCGTTGCGGTTGTTTTTCACCAGAAAAGTACAGCTTTGAGGATATAATTCCCGTGTCTCAGGCTTTGAACGAAATTATAACCTACGAAGATGATCAGTGCCTTGTCAAGGGACTCATAAGTATCATGGACATGGCTGGGGTGACTGCCAAGCATTTACTTCAACTTTCTCCGAGTCTATTGAGGAAGATTGCGGTCTATTCGGAGGAGGCATTGGCCTTGCGTCCACAGTCTACGCATTTCATAAATGTTCCTGCCGGTTTTGTGTCCATATTAAATGCAATCAAGCCCATGCTGCCGAAGAAGCAACAGGAGAGGGTAAATAACACAAATAATTTTTTTAATTTTTATAAATTTATCTTATTCCCTTTCAGCTATTCATTCATGGCTGTAATTTGGAGAATTTATACAAGCGTGTTCCTCAGAAATATCTGCCCAAAGAGTATGGTGGCGAAAATGGTTCGATACCCGAACTTATTGATTACTGGGAGGAGAAAATTCTATCATATCGTGATCACTTCAAAGAGGATATCAATTATGGCACCGATGAACACTTACGGCCTGGCAAGCCAATTGACTTTCAAAACATTTTTGGCTTAGAGGGTTCGTTTAGGAAACTGGATGTGGATTAAGTGTTAAGTTTGCCTCAACTCACAAGTATAATTAAAATATTCAATTTAGATAATTTTTTTATATTTTCTTTTGATCGATAAATTAACAATTTTTTTTTAAAAAGCAAAGCTTTGAATCTTATAAATTAGAAAAAAAGAAAAGGTAACAGATATTATAGAATATTATAGAAATAGTTATTTACCCGAGTGTTTTTTTTTTAAGAAGTGTAAACCAGTAAAAGTATTTAAACGTTAATAAAGTGGCAGCAACAATCGTAAATACAAATGCATTCTTCTTGTGTGTGATTTTGTTTGAATTTTCACTATTTGCAGGCTGTAGGCGATTCTTCGATGTGGATGAAAACTTCAAGGATTGCATAGGATTTTTCACTAGATGCACGGTAGAGTAATTTCGTGCTTGGCTCCGAAGCTGTGGCGTTTCTTGTCATGCTTGCTTCGAATCGCTACCAGTTGGTGGCGTTGCCGGTATGATGTTAAATTTGATGACAGAGCCCTTCGTGCGTTGTTGTACGATTTTGCCAATAACTTCGGGTTGCTTGACGGACTCTTCAATGGTTTTGACAATTTTCTCACTGCTGGCCATATCGCCGGAATGGCCCTGGACAAGTATGCGCACCTCGTGACGCTTTGCCAGCCACTTGGCTATGTTTTTCAGACGTGAGGCCAAGTCATGTTCGCTGATTCTTGAACCGATGGTTAAGGACTTGTCAGACTTTTTGGTTTGGTCGCTGGCAAATTAGAAAAAAATGTATTTAAAGTAATTTTGACACATTCAAGTAAGTGTGCAAAAACCTTTTGTCTGCCGCTGTGGCTTCCTGATCGGATAGTTCCTGAGACATCATTTCGGCCGCAGTGACTAGTCTGGAAAATGGTAAAAATATAGAAAATAGAAATGTATTAATTATGGGTTTTAGCTCGTTTTCCAAAAAATTAATTTTGGAAAGGGAGTACAACAACTCAGCAAAAAACTCAGTCTGGCAGAGTGTACAGCTGTTTCGGATCCAGCCACGGATCCTCGTCAGCACTCTTTATGCATTTTATTTTATCCAAGCGACGCTATAAGTAAGTATTGGTATGACGCACAAGAGAATTACTTCTCCTTTGCATCACACGCCAACTCACTGAAGCAGCGAATGGTAAAATACAGCAAACTGAATTTTTACTTGTTGTTGTATAGCACCCTACTACTATGAAGAATTTCCTCAAAGTCCCAGCAAGCAAGTTGCATGGCAAATAAATGTTTACATTGTGTGTGCTCTGATACACACACAACAATTCACTTGCCAGAAAATACAAAAACAACAAAATTGTTTTTGGTTTAATTGGCGTACCCTCCATATGTTTATTTAGTAAAAAATTCAGATTTTTATTGAGCTTTATATAATTGTGTATGTATTGAGTGCTGACGAGGATCCGTGGCTGGATCCGAAACAGCTGTACACTCTTTGTTGTACTCCCTTTCCAAAATTAATTTTTTGGAAAACGAGCTAAAACCAAAGAATATGAATCATATAGAAGGTGCATGTCGAACAAATTCTGTTTTGGAAACATTTTGTTAGGAGGATTCAACGATAAATCCTATTCTCATACATGTTTGAGCTTTTTCTAGCTGCATGAGAGAGTTCGAGTTCGACACATATTTGATATGAAAATGTGCATGACGACTACCGAACTTATAATTTTGTATTTTGTTGCTTCAAACTCCACAATTTTGAGCACTTGCTTGACCATTCTTCATGGATTTTACACTTACTTGTATACCGGCCTTTGTGTTTTTGTATCAGACTCCATCATTTTTATCAAATGCAAATCTCGGCGCTTGGCCAATTTGTGTGCTTCTTCCAGCGAAGTTACACTCATCAATTGATTTGTGCCAATCAATGTAATTTTTGGCAGGTTTTTATATTTATTTGGGGCTCCTCCCACTCCTTGGCTTGGTTTTTCAGTCGTAGTTGCGTTGTTCTTCACTTGTCTCACCGTTGACTGGAATGACCATTCTGCATTTCGGCGCAGTAGTATAGCTCGATGGAAGCTCAAGGATTTCTGCAAGTTGTTATAAAGCCTATTCATGCTTTTTTTCCTATTTATTGCGTGCTAACTACTTATATATTTTTTTGTTATTGTTTTTGTGCAAATTTCACTTTCGTCCACGAAACATTCACAATTGTTGACTATTCCAAACAGCTGTCTTTGAGTTATTCACAATAGAATTCATAGGAGAAGAAAAAAAACAGTGCTAACAGAGACCTGCAACCATTAGCTGCACAACCAAGCCTCTCAACTCATTAAACTTTTTGAAAGACCTGTGACTAAATTTTGCCTTCCTTGGATCTAAAAAGCTTCATGTGCTATCAATTGGCCAAATAACTCATTCGAGACCTCCTATATTTTCCAAAACAAAAAAGAAATGAAATAACTTGAATCACAAAAAAAATGGATTGAGAAATAATTCAAAAAGATTTCATGAGACAAAAAATGGTGTATATTTTTATTTTTCCACATACATATTAATTAATATTTAATTTCATATGTCAATATGTTTACTTTTTATCAATAGTCGAATAATTTTTATAAAGGGTATTCACCAGTGGTCATAAACAGAGTCACAAGCCATGATTTGTCATAAATTGTGATTTTGCATGAAAAATTCAATGGCAAATAATAATTTCTGACAAATTATTGTCTATGACTCTATATATGACGACATGTGAATACTCATATTTTTTATTTTGACATATGTAGTAATATTGAAGGTATTTTTTTTTATTAATATTTTTTAATATATTTTTTTATAATAAATATAAGCAGTACAATTAATTACTAAAACAGTTGTCAGTAAGCAAACTCTCGATAAATTAAATTTCATAAAGGGGATGAATAAATAAATTAGTATTCACTGGCAAAATATAAGTGAACAAAAAGTAAATAATAAACAATAGAATCAACTATAAAAAGTTCTCTTTTTTTTTTTTGCCAACAAATTTTCACATTTTTGTCCACTTCTTCAGTTGAATGTAGATAACGAACCAACAATTTAAGTAAATAATTAAGTAAAGTTCAATAAGCAATCGTCACAACTATTTTATCAACTCAATTGTTTTTGCTTAACATAATTTAATATTTTTAAGTGCTTTTTGGTGTCAGAAACTACGTTAGTCATTTTGAATGTTCTGAAAAACAAATATGTGAGCTCATGAGCTTAACCTTAAAAACTTTATTTTTTTTTTCAGATTGAAACAAATTTTTGCCCATAAATTATTTTATATTTTTCGGTTTTGATTATATTTAATACTTTTCATGTTTTTAAATAATACTTTGATATTTTCACATAAATAGTTTTCTTTTAAATGTATTTATTATATATTTTAGCCAGCACACTCATAAATTAGCATTTCCACCAACTGCAATGCGTCTATGAAGATAACAAACACAAAAAAAAAAGCAAAATGAAAAGAGAAAACCAAACTAACTGAAATGCTTTGTTGTTGTTTTTTGCATGATTACGTTGTTGTATTGGGGCCTTAGCAAAAGCAATTAGTGAAATTTTGAGTTTGCAAACTTAAAATAAGATTAAACGGTATTTAGAGATTGATATCAACATGCCCGTTATCAGCTAATCAAAAAATAATTTGCAATCGATAGCAATTGAACCGAAATGCCCCCTGAATTTGCAGAAGCAAAAAGAAACCCTTGTGACTAAGAAATAAATTGAAAAAATATGAATCATTTAAAATAAAATTTAATAAGTATTTTCTTAGGATGAACTTAAAACAAGAAAGCACATAAGCATGTGGTAACTAAATATGAGAGCATTCAACAAATCACTTTAGAAATGCAATAGGGATTTTCAACTTTAATGTGAAAACTTTCAATTGGAATGCCAGCGAGAGAGAGAGAGAAAAGTAAAGTAAAGCAAATTAAATAAATTACTAAACGAAATAAAAACAAATAGAGAAATCACACAAATCAACAAGATACTCGATAGTTGCACATTATAACTCTAAAGGAAAGTACATATAATAAAGCTAAGTCCGAGTCCGAGTCCGAGCCCAAGCAGCAGCGGCATCTGCATTTGCGCCCTTTAGACGCGTTGAATCTCGAATAATTTCACCTCCGTGTCATACCAGATGGCCGGCTCCACATTCCTCAGATAGATCACGCCCCAAATGTAGGTGCGGAACCAGGCAGTGGTGCCCGCATTCGCCTGATATTTCCGTATCAGTATGGGATGGGGCACGGGCAGCAGACCCACCAGCGTGCCATGCTGTAGGAATTTCAGAATCTCCGATTCGTCGGTGAGGCCCTTGTCAATGCAGATCTTCTCCACCTGCGGCACGAGCACTTGCAGCAAGCGCATAATTGTCTGCAGAGGCAGCTTGGAACGCCACGAGACAATCCATTCGGGTGTGGGAGTCCAGCGATCGGGGCCCGCATTCGGCACCATACGTATGCTGGCACGGTGGGCCACAGACAGGCGCGATAGAGCTTCACGGGGAATAGTGCTGGACGTGGAATTGTTCAGAGCCACACCACCATTCGGAGTAACTGCCCGCGACTCTGAAGGCGATTTGTCCGACAATTCCAACTGCACAATGTCCGTAGTGCCGTCTATGGTGGGCGTTTGGGCCGCACTGCCCGGGTGTGCGGGCTCCGGTTCGGTCATCTGGTTTATGTCCGGCGTATCGAGTAGCGAAGTCTTGAGCGTACCCGGTTCGGCAGGAAGGGCTGGCAGTGAGCCCTCCATTTGAGGCACACTGCTGCCGCCGCTATGGTGCTTATCGTGCGACTCAGTTTCCGATTCAATTTCTGCCTCGTCGTCATCCTCCTCCTCGGGCACATGCGATGGCAAGTGCTGGGTGACGGTGGCCAGCTTTCGCTGAGGCACGGGCGGCAAATTGAATTTGCCCACCTTGCGCCCGCTCAGGCACTTGGCTATACCGGTCATGTCCGAGGGCAGATTGGCCATCGCATGGAACACATGCCGCTTTCGTATGATCGTATAGACGAGATTCGAGTTGCCATCAAACTGGTACTGGATGATATTGTTGAAGATCTCCAGCAGGAAGAAGACCAAATGATGGTTGCTGGGCGCCGATAGCAGGAACCATGGCGTGCTGAAGGCTTCCAGCAGATGTAGCAGCTTTACGCTGGCCACCATCGAAAGGGTCTTCAGATAGGGTGAGACGTTCACCAGTATGGTGAGCAAACAGTCAAACAGTGGCTGCAGACGCTGATGGCCCGTGGCTATGATCTTGTGGAACACCGTGATCAGTAAGTCGGCATGAGTGCCGGTGAAGACGGGTATGTCCATGGGCACGGTGGCCGTGTAGGGTTTGTTCAAGCGTACACCAAAGTTGCGTTCACCTGAAGAGAAAGCAAAGAGATAAGATAAGGGGAAGTGTAAAAATTAAAGTGTATTCGCGAAGCTCCTACCCGAGAGCAGCAGCAAAATGAATACGCCAATATGCATCAGGCCCACACGCGACTGATCCGCACGTGAGTAGTTCAAATGGTACAGAATCGGTATGAGCACGTCCAGCACGTCGGAGCTCTTCAGCACAAAGTACAGAAACTTTTTGTTGTAGTCGCAAATCTTCCAGAACAGTATCAGCAACTCCTGGTGGCAATGCAGACGCTTCGTCGAATTGGGCAGGTAATTCTGGAGCAGCGGATTATTCAGCAGTCTCGTGATGCCCTTCAGCACAAAGTGAAAGTCTTCGTCGCGATGCACACGCGACAGGTAATTGATGAAGAGATTATCGCCAAAGCAATCGTCGTAGGGCACAGGGACCACGACCCCTCCGCCCCCTGGCGATGCATTTGAAGCACCTTGCAGCTGACGCTTCAGTTCCAGCTGCTGTTGGTGGTGCACAATCATATCATGATCCAGCGTCACAATCAGTATCTGCAGACAGGCCTCCACCAGGGGCTCAGTGGTATCCGCGAACAGCAGATGATTATAGGGCACTCCAAAGCCCACGGGATCATAGGCACACACCGTGTTCAGGAACGAGGTGAACAGCGGCAGGGCATGCCTATTGTCGGCCGAGGTGAAGTAGGCAATCCACTTGTTGGGCTCTTCCGACTGTTGGGGCGAACGGTACATGGGCTCCGAGAAGCAGGTCAGCAGCAGCTTCAGCAGTTCCGTGCGTCGCTTCTCCATGTAGGCGTTCTTGGGTGGAGAGTGAGCAAAGCCCACACCCGCCTCCCATATGTGCTCACAGCTGTCAATGTTGGCCAGTTCCTCCGCCTTGTCGGGGCCAGCCCGACGTGTGGCCGTCACCGTGAAGTCCGGACAAAAGAGAAGATCGCAAATGGCATTGAGCATCGACTGGGCCAATGGCAGTGTTTGATTGGCCACCGGCGATAGTTGATCGCGCTCACCCACAATCGCACTGGATGGTGCGTCATGCGCGGGCAGGCTGCTCCAGAAGAAATCACGCCACTTGTCATCTTCGAAAATATACGGCAGTATGCGTATCAGCAGGCGCACACAGTTCAGCACGCACTGCTGCTCCGTTTGTGTGCGACAGCTGCTGTCCACCGCCTGGGCCAGCTTCTCCACTGCCTTGTAGCAAAGCGTGGCCAGGTTCGAGGGATTCTCATCGCGTATGTTTCGTATCTCGGCGGCCGTGACCAAGGCGAAGACGTCTTCCAGGGTGGTCTGGTGGCCGTGCCAAAACTGATCCCAAAACTGGTCGTCGCCTGCATCGATTTTTTGGTGTTTCTGCGTCAACTGCACGATGGCCTTGCGAAAACTTAATTTCGAGTCCGTGTTTCCCATATTGTTGGCGAGAAATCGTTTTTCGAGTACTGGTAGTGGGAAATTCAATTACAGTATTGTGAGCCTTTGCACGAAGCAAAGTTTTTTGATAATTTTCTAATAGAATTGGCGATATTTAGCACTTTTTTCTTTTATTTTATCCGCGGCCGAAAATTTCACCTCCTACGTATGTGAAAATTTTTCTTTCTAATAGTGATGGGCACCATCGAAAAGAAAACTATCGATGTATTCGATGACAGTATTGCCACTTCGGCTCAATGCACTAGCAGATCCATCCATTCTGCACACTTCGCTGCCATTGATTTTGACATTCACAACATTTAACATTTACCTTAAACGTCATCAGAAAAAAGTCCACAGAAAAATTATAGTGGTGCGTGGAAAAAGTGGAAAATTTGTTAGTTTTCCTAATGAAAATGGTGAAAAATATAAAATAAATACACCAAGCTACAGCGCAGAATACCAACAATAGAAAAATAAAAGAATAATTCGTTAATTACCCGAAAAGGGGGAGGCGAAATATTGAAACGAAAATTTATAATTTTTCTGCAATCTGCTTACAAAAGAAACAGGAAAATCCGTAAAAATGTCGCTGACGGGTAATGGAATATTCGTGGTGCGCGGCGAGATGTCAACGCTGATGACGGCAATGCGTCGTGGCACGCGCTGGAACTCGGTGGCATACATGGTTAGTGGCAACTGGAAAATGATAGCGAAGTTGGCCAAAATATTTCCTTACTAATTTGCAGGATGAGGAGAAGGATGGTCTGATGAAGCTCTTCGTGGATCTCAAGCAGACCCTAAATCGCATAGAGGACTTGCGCTTGATCGATCCGAATGTGTTTCTGGCACCATTCCTGGAGGTCATACGCACGGATGAAACAACGGGTGTGGTTACCAGCCTGGCGCTGTCGGCCATCAATAAGTTCCTATCCTATGGTCTGATCGGTAGGTGAAAAAAGGGAATAGAAGTTTTTCTTAGTCAATGGAAGTTTTGGTTGTCCGTGGGGCATGTAAGCAGTCTGGTCAGCGGTGTTTTTAGGTTAGACCAATTTGTCATACGTGTCCATTTACATTGACTCTTGTGTATGTATGTTTGTCTGCACTTGATAGTCAAATAAACAATGCAAAGAGGTAAACAAAGAGGAATTAAAAAAAAAACACAAAACAATTATTTCATGTTTACATGACAGACGGAGTGAAATATGATAATTCTCTGTAATTATTTAATTATTATGTCACTTCTCTTATCTTTAGAAATTGTCAATTCCAATTGCAAGTAAACATTTTTCTTCCTCAGATCCCACCTCACCCAACCTTGCGGTAACGGTGGAGAACATTGTGGATGCGGTCACCCATGCCCGCTTCATGGGCACCGATAATTCCACGGATGGCGTTACTCTATTCCGTGTGGTCGAAGTGTTGCACACACTCATGCGCAGCCCCGAGGGCTCGGCTCTGACCAACGAGTCCGTTTGTGAGGTTATGTTGAGTTGCTTCAAGATCTGCTTTGAGCCGCGTCTCAATGAATTGTTGAGACGTTCGGCCGAGCAGACACTCAAGGATATGGTGCTCTTGCTGTTTATGCGCCTGCCACAATTCTCGGAAGACCGCAGCGAAGCGGGTCTATTGAAAAAATTCCAAATGCTTGCCGCCTCAATGGAACAGGACAAAAAGCAACGCAAGAAACAGGCAAAGCCACCATCCAATCAAATGCAGCGCAGTGCCAGTCAGCGTGATGTGGCTGGGAAAACAGAAGCAGAACGCAAGGTGTCCACCGCTTCGGCACCGGCCACAGACGATCCGAAAACTCCGCACACCACCTTGGGTGTGTCCCAGTTGAAGGCTCCTCCATTGGCTACAACGCCAGCCACACCAGGCGGCAATATACTCGATATGCAGGGAAAAATAACGCAGACGCCCACCACCTCCCTGGCCTCTTCAGAAGCTGTTGAGGGCTTAATGGCAGTCACTCCACAGGAAGGCCAACGGGAGGAGAATAATTCGTCAGTTCAGCATGACTTGAATGCTCCCACGATTGCAGTAGAGCCAGCCTCACCGCAAGCCGGGGAAGATACAGACAGACCTCAGTCGGCCAATGGCCTGCAGGCCACCACCACCAACGCCCTGGATGGCAGCAGTGAGTACATCAACTCGGTGGGTGTGCGCTTTACCCAACAAAACTCCGTGGACGGTTCGGAGGGCATGGCTCCTCTGCTGCCCTACGGCTTGCCTTGCATTCAGGAGTTGTTTCGCTTTTTGATTTTGCTGTGCAATCCCTTGGACAAGCAAAACACAGACGCCATGATGCACATGGGTCTGAGTCTGCTGACAGTGGCCTTTGAGGTGGGCGCCGACAATATTGGCAAGTACGATACACTCTTGGAGTTGGTCAAAGATGATTTGTGTAGGAATTTACTAGCGGTTAGTAGACTTTTTTGCAGTTGAAATAAAATTCAATTCTAACCTAAAAATTATAATTTTTTTCCAGCTTATGAACTCTGAGCGTTTGACCATATTTGCCGCAGACTTGCAATTGTGTTTCCTGCTGTTCGAATCGCTGCGCGGTCACTTGAAATTCCAAATGGAGGAGTACCTGAAGAAACTCTCCGAGATCATTGCCAGCGATAATCCCAAGAAGCCCTACGAAATGCGCGAACTTGCCCTGGACAATTTACTGCAATTGTGGCGCATACCGGGCTTTGTGGCCGAGCTGTACATCAACTACGACTGCGATCTGTACTGCAGTGATATGTTTGAGAATCTCACAAATTTACTGTCCAAGTACACTCTGTCGGCCACCAGCGCTGTGGACAGCACACACATCATTGCCATGGATACGCTTATAACCGTCATTGATTATATCGAAAGAAACTGTGTCATGGCCAAGAGTGTGGATAATAGTGGGGTGGCGGCATCGACTGCCAGTCAAACACCCAACCGCCATTCACGTCACAATTCCGGCTTGGAAGGCATCATCGTGGATTCGGCCAATGAGGACAACAAGAGTGTCGTGGTCGTTGAGAACATTTCGAAATTCATCAATAGTTCAACGCGTTTGCGCCTCTTGTCGGGTGGTGGCTCCAGTGTGGCAGAGGCTTCGATTACACGCGAACACTTGAACGATGTCAAGCAGAAGAAGCGTGTTCTCACCCAGGGCACAGAATTGTTCAATCAACGGCCCGACAAGGGTATTCAGTATCTGCAGGAGAATGGCATTTTGAATTTGCAACTGGATCCCATGGAAGTGGCCTTGTTTTTGCGCGAAAATCCCGGTCTGGACAAGAAAATGATTGGCGAATACATTTCCAAGAAGAAGAATGTTGACTCGAAGATTCTCATGAATTTCGTGGATTCCTTTGATTTTGCGGGACTGCGCGTCGATCAGGCTTTGCGCTTGTATTTGGAGACATTCCGCTTGCCCGGTGAGGCTCCGTTGATTTTTCTCGTACTCGAACATTTCGCAGATCACTGGCATGTGAGTTGAAGGATTTTCTTGCCTTGGGTTTTTTATAATTTAAATTGTTTTCAGAAACAAAATGGCGAACCTTTTGCCAACACAGATGCTGCCTTCAGCTTGGCCTATGCCATTATTATGCTAAACATGGATCAACACAATTCGAATGCAAAACGTCTGAATGTGCCCATGACTCCGGAGGATTTCTTAAAGAATCTGCGTGGCCTCAATGGCGGTTCCGATTTTGACCAGGAAATGCTTTCGGCTGTTTTCAGTGCTATTAAGTGAGTTCGATGACAAATTTTATTTGTTCTTTTTTTATGCTAGATACCATAAAAACGCAAAAACAAAAAATGGAAAAAAATTATTTTTTTTGAAAATATTTTTTTAAAACATTTTTTTGATATTTTATAGATGATTTTTCAATATTTTATCACTAATTTTTTGATATACTCCGATAACTTTTTCGAAAAATTATCGATAAAAAATCGATAATTTATCGATAATTTATCGATAATTTCCATTTCCCGATCCATTTCAAAATTTTGTTCCAATTTAATTTTGTTCTGATCCAATTTCATTTAAAAAAAACGAAATTTTGATTTTTATTGATGATTTTTCAATATTTTATCACTAATTTTTCGATATACTCTCATAACTTTTTCGAAAAATTATCGATAAAAAAATCGATAATTTATCGATAATTTTTCAATATTTATCGATAATTTCCATTTCCTGCTCCATTTCAAAATTTTGTTCCAATTCCATTTTGTTCTGGTCCAATTCCATTTCATTCCAGTTCCATTCCCATTTCGTTCCCAAGCAAATACAAAATGTTGCTTAAAAGAACAAGCAAACACTGTTATATAACTTTTTCGTTTTATGCTTTCCCCCTTACAGAAACGAAGAGATTGTCATGCCAGCTGAACAAACAGGCCTAGTGCGCGAGAACTATCAATGGAAGGTGTTGTTGCGTCGTGGCGTCAACAACGATGGTGTCTTCAACTATGTACAAGATTCGGCATATGATATGGAAATATTCAACATCATCTGGGGGGCCTCGTTGAGTGCTTTGAGCTTTATGTTTGACAAGAGCAGCGAGAATGGCTATCAGCGTACATTGACTGGTGAGTGGAGAATCGTATGAATTGTTTGTATTTAAAACAAATTCAAAAATTTACTCTATTCCTATCAGGTTTCATCAAGAGTGCGGGCATTTCGGCCCACTACAATATGCACGAGGATTTCGATGCACTCATACTGACGCTCTGCAAGTTCACCACACTCCAGAATTCAGTGCAACAAGAGACGCCCACGCCTGCTCACAATGAAATTGTGCAGGCTGTGAACTTCGGCTTGAATCCCAAGGCCCAGGCAGCCATACGAACGGTCTTTGCTCTCGTGCACGACTATGGCGATTGCTTGCGTGAGGGCTGGAAGGACATACTGGACTTGCATTTGCAACTGTTCCGCCTGAAAGTGCTGCCCAAGTCACTCATGGAGGTGGAAGATTTTTGCGAGGCAAACGGCAAGGCGCTACTGATAATTGAGAAGCCCAGCCAGAAACAAGAGGCGGGCCTCTTTTCCAGTCTCTATTCCTACCTTTCCTCGGAGGGCCAACGCGAGCCCTCGTACGAAGAGCAGGAGTTCATCAAGATAGGCAAGAAGTGCATTAAAGAGTGCCAACTGGACCAGATGATTCAAGAGTCCAAGTTCGTTCAGCCCGAATCGCTGCAAGAGCTCATAAGGAGCGTGTTGGCCTTGATCAAGGCTCCGAATGCTCACAAGTCGGTGGGTCTGCCCTACACCGAAGACGTTGTGGTCTTCTGGATGGAGTATCTGGTCAAGATTGTCATACACAATCGCGATCGAATGATTCCGCTGTGGCCTGCGGTGCGCGATCAAATGTATTTGCTATTGATGGGCGGTGCCTCGTGTGGCTATGACTACTTGCTCAATCGCAGTATTGTGGCCGTACTGAAGCTGGGCATTTACTTGATGCGCAACGAGAACCTCTGCCCCATTGTACTGCAGTCTCTGAAAATGCTACTCATGCTGAAGCCGGCCGTCGTGCTGCGCATTTCGAAGCAAATCTCCATAGGCATCTATGAGCTGCTGAAGACTTCAGCCCAGAATATACACTCCGAACAGGATTGGCAGATCATTTTCACCATTCTGGAGTGCGTTGGGGCAGGGGCCATTCCACCAGAATTCGAGGATGCTGCCTTGCCTGTGCCAAATGGCTCGGGGGCCAAGTCAGAAGGGGCCATGAGCAGTGAGGATGATTCGGGCCTACCAGACCGTGGTTACATTTCCGATTCGGAGGTTAGTGCTAAACAGCAGCTGCTACAGCATGCGGCCACACACAACTCCCAGACGAGCAGTTCCTTTCCCTCAAGTCCCACCACCGAAAATTGGATTGTGGTCAACAAGGACACGGACTTGTCTACCCTATCGAGGTAAATAGTTTTAAAACAAATTTTTTAAGAAAAAAAATAATTATTTTTATATATTCCAGACCCCAGTCACCACCCTCCACTTTGGCCTCATCCTCACTGATGCCCGCTCTCTCCACTTTGGTGTACAATTGCAAACTGATTGAGCACTCACCGTTTGCTCTCTTCAAATGCTGGGACTCGTTGGCCTTTATTGTGCGCCATGCGGCCCATATTAAAATTGACAATTTTGAATCGTGTATGCGTTGCATACGCACTTTCGTCGAGGCCTGCCGTGATGGTGGCATACGTCAGCGTCGCAAATTCGAGGCTGCAATGGCCGAGAAGGCTAGTAATGCTGCGGCCTTGGCCGCTGCTGGCGGTCAGAAAAAGAAGTCGGCCAGCAGGCGGGGCGAACGTGAAACACAAGCACGCAAGTCCAATGGACAAGACTCGAACGGTCAAGAGCTCTTGAGTGATTGTGAAGATGCAGAGGACTTGGCCCAAAGCTATGAGACGCTGTCCATTCAACTGCTCGACCTCATGTACACGCTGTACACTCGCACGGCCCAGATCTTTAGCAAATGGAAGATGGATTCGGCGGCCGCCCCTCAGTGTTCTGCAGTCTGGGCTCAGGGTTGGTGTCCGCTGTTGCAGGGCATTGCTCGCCTCGCAATGGATAGGCGCCGTGAAGTGCGCACTTATGCCATTTCGTGCTTGCAGCAGCGCGCCTTACTCTTTCACGATCTGCAAACCCTGTCGGGGGCCGAGTGGGCCTCGTGTTTCCAGCAAGTGTTGTTCCCTCTGTTGAATGAGTTGTTGCCCGAAAGTGCTTCGGTGGCCCATTTGGATGTTGTGCTGCTGGAAGAGTCACGCATACGCATGGCCACGATTATGTCGAAGGTGTTCCTGCAGCATCTGACACCCTTGATACAGCTGGGTGGGGCCTTCAATGAATTGTGGCTGGAGATCTTGGACTACATTGAAAAGTTCATGAAGGTCGGCTCGGATATGCTGTCCGAACAGATGCAGGAAATTCTGAAGAATATGTTGCTGGTGATGGACTATGATGGCACTTTGCATCCGCCGCTGTGGGAGTTGACTTGGCGACGCATTGGCGAGTTCTTGCCACTCTTGAAAGAAGAACTGTTCCCCCATGAAGGTGAGTGTGACCGCGGAGAGAGTTTATATTTTCATATTCAAATTCATATCATTGATCAGCCAAATACACAAAGTCCATACGCATAAATTTATCACAAATCGCCATCGAGAGCAGTCTAAACTCATACAAATACCAACAGGAATTGGAGTTCAATTCACAGGCCAAAAATGTAGAGCTCGGTGAAAGAACGGCAAATCTGGCCACTCAAATCAAAATCAAAACCAAGTCCAATACGAATTTAGGCTCAAGAAGTTTCCATAAAATCATGAAAATGAAACAAAATCTACTTCAGAAAAATACTCTGACCAAGAATTGAATTTAAAAACAAGTTCAAAAATTTGTAATTAAAAACAAAATATTTTTTTTTAATACATTTTTTTTAAAAAAAATTTTTTTTAAAATAATTTTTTGTTTAAATATTTTTTTTTTAAATAAAAAAATTTTATTTTTATAAAAATTTTAATTTTTTTTGTGATTTAAATTTATTTAAAATTAATATTTCCCAACATTTAAATTTTTTCTTCTTAGTGAATCGCGCTCAAGCCATGTCTCATGCCTCAGCCTTGACCACGCCCACTGGCACCAATCAAAGTCCTGCCGATATAGGTCTAGTGCCACAAGTGGCCATATTACCCAAACAACAACAACAACAATACCAACAACAACAGCAGCAGCAGTCTGCCGAACTGATTGTCACACAGACACCCATCATGTCGCCTGTAGAGTCACCCAGGCATAGCATCATATTGCAGCCACCCGTTGCCGACATATTCCAGGGACCACAATTCATTTTGGGACAAGTAAGTGGAGAAGCAAATGCAAATGAAGACTTTTGGAATAGTTCTGGTGAATCGGGGTGGCCACCTCTTAGAATAGACATCAACTAACTTGAAAAATTCTAAAAAAAAAATCGACAAATGCAAAAACAATTTTTTTTTTTTTTTAAATTACTTTTTAATTTTTTTTAAAAAATAATTTTTTTTTTAATTAAAAAAAATAATTTAATTAAAAAATTTTTTTTTTTTTTTTAATTTTTGAGGTTAGAGAGAGATGTTGCTTTCAAGAAATCTAGAAGCACCCATTTAGTTTTTATTTTTAACCAATATCACAACAACAGAATTTGATTTACTTTTTAATGAAACTTATTTTTTTTTACGACTAGGTGGCGCCACCACAAAATATGCCCTATTTAGTGCCACAGCAGTCGGCAACACAGCATCACCAGCAACAACAATCGCCTGCAACATCGCCCATACCATTTTACAATAGCATAAATCACTTGGGAATGCAAGGCACTACGCCTATGCTAGTTCAGCCCATACCAATTTTGGCCAAGGCAGCAGTCACACCCTCAAGTTTGCCCGATTTGGTGAATGATGGAGCAGCCCAGGTTACCCATCAATTGGATACACCGGTGGATAGTCCGAAGAAGGAATTGCCTCAACAACAACAACAACAACAACATGCCACCACACCACCAACTGTTGTCACTAGCAACACATACAGTGATTATTCATTTGCCATTGAACTGCCCGAAACACCACCTGCAGCGGAGGCTTATGCTGATCAGCAACAACAGTCACCAGATCAGCAGCAACAACAGCGTGAGCAACACGAAGCTATCCAACAGCAAAAACTTCAAGAAGAATATCGTCAATACTATCAACTGTATCAGCAGCATTTACTCCAACAACAGCAGCAGCCCCAACCACAACCACAACCACCACAACCAACAACTGCTCAACCCGACATCGAGGCACCCAGTCCAACTGCCGGCCCCCCATCCGATGTCAATTCCCACCAATCACACACCACACCCCACAATAATGGTGAATCGTTTGCCGATAGCACTCCCGTGCCAATGAGCCACCTTCTAGCGGGCAATCAATATCCCTCATTGCCGAAAATTCCCAACTCTGCCATTGTACACAGTTTCTCGCCCGTGTACATGCAAGCGCAGGCGCCACAAGCCGGTGCAGACATTTACCAAGACTACGTACAGAATCCTTACAACTTAACACTCCAACAACAACAGCAGCAAACACAGCAACTGATTAGCTCTGAGCATCAACAGCATCAGGAACAAACAAACCACTTTGCCACGCCTGCAAATTACTTCAGCTCAAGTGTGGATCCGAGCGCAATACCGCCCGGCTCTGAGATGCTCTATGGCCAGCCATAGATGGTGGAGGCTTAGAGATAGCAATAACAAGACATAGCTTTGGGTGTTAGGTGAAAATTGCAATTTTAAGTTGAGGTTTTTTTTTAAATTTTATTAATTATTATTTTAATTTTTAATTCTAATTTTTAATTTAATTTGATTTTTTTTTCTCTTTTTGTTTTATTTGTTTTACCAATTTGTGTCTCTTCTTTTTAATGTTAAATCTACTTTTAATACTAGTTAATTATAAAAAAAAATTAATTAAGAAAAATATATATTTAAAAAAAAGTAATAAGAATTGCCAGAATTATAAAAGAGCCTTTAAATTTGGTAAATTCATTACAATTTAATTGAATATTTTCAATGATTTTGAAACACTTTTTAATACAATAGAACAGTCCATGAATCTAGAAGACTTCAGCAGGCATTTGTTTTGGTTTATCAAATGAAAAATGTATTTTTTTTTTAAATTCATCAAATGTCTTTAATTTGTTTTTATTTATTTTCCTTTAACATTCCTTTTAAATCAAATTAAAAAAAAATCCCTTGAAAGCTTTTCCTATTTATAATACATAGAACTTATCAGGCACGTACCAGAATCCATGGAAAAGTGGAGCTTTTATGTTCTAGAAAGCGAGTGTTTTGGTTACTTCACTGATCGACAAATTAACATTTTGGAAAAAGCTCTAGACAAGTCAAGTTATACTAATTCGAGGTACGTTTTGTCTCTGCTACGTATAAAATTCTTTAATATTAAATATATCAAAAAAAAAATATGTTCGAATTTTTTTCGAACATTTTCGAATTATTTTTTGATCAATCTAGAATTTTTTTTTTAATATTTAATTTTGCGTACGTTTTTTAAGATTGTGTTTCTATTGAAAAAGAATATTTTTGCACTGCTAAAATTTTTTAAGAATTTTTATTGAATTTTTTTACAATTAATTTTTGTGGTCGAAACAATTCTCTTCTGATAGAAAAAATTAAAAAGAAAAAAATAAACACAAAACTAAATCTCAAAATTGTTAAAAAAAAATTTCGAAATTGTTCGAAAAAATTCGAATTTGAAAAAAATCTATAGTTGCATTAGAAAATGTCGAACAAAATAACAACAGCATATTTTTTTGACATCTTTAATATCAATGAATTGTATAGCCTTAAAAAAATAATTTGACATAGCAGAGAAAAACGAACTTCGGATTTGTGATCAGAGACCTCGAATTAGTATAAATTGATTTATCTCGTTTTTTTGACAGTCAAATAGGTCTTTCATTTCCAAAAGAAAAGCTGAAATTGAAACGAAACAAAAACCCAAAAAAGTGAAAGTGAATTGCTTCAATTTCACTTTCACTCGAAAGTGAAATCCAGAACATGCCTGTATATTTAATTTTTTTTTTGTCTTTTTTTCTTTTAATAAAATAGTGAACAAAACGAGCTTTATTGCTGGTTGGAATATATATGAAAAAGAAAAAAAAAACTACTTGAAATTTATATAAGTAATGATAGATTACTACTTTCTCTCAGCCTCTCTTCCTATTCTTCATCCTATGCAACTTTGTAAATACTTTAAAATATATAATATACATTAAAAAAAGAAGAAGAAGAAATATATCAAATATAAAACTGTAATATGTTAAATAATAATGCAAATTTGTGGCGTTTTTAGTGTGTGTCAAGGAAATTATAAAATTTGCAATTTTGTTATATTTTGCCAAAAAACTTTTTGTTAATTTTTAACTATTTCTATTAAATATTATACACATGAAAAAAAAGAAGATTTTACATCAACACACTAATACGTTTTAACACTTGTTTAAGTAATACAATAAATACCACAACAACAACAACAACGCTTCCCTTTAACAAACCCCCACATAGTATCTTTATTTATATACACTTTTATTATCCACACACACATACATAAACTCTGTTTAAGTCATTTCAATTCTTCTTTACTTTTATTTTTCGTTGTTGTAGATATGTTAGAAAATAGAGTGAAAATACATACATATATATATATATAAAAATAAATAAATAAATAATTAAATGAAGAAAAAGCTTATGATTGTACGCATTTAGAAGTGATAGAAATTTTTCGATAAAAAAATGTTATCTCAGAACCTCATTTCAACCTTTTACATTACAACTCAAGCTTTGGACATTATCTAAACTTTTCCACAAAAAAATTGGTTTCAAGACCCCCATTTTGACCAATTTATGTGTGGTTTTGTTACAGCGGACCACGTAAGAAACCGTTTCTGAACATTTCCAAAGCAATCCAGAAAAAATCATTTTGGGTCTAAAATGTTCGTGGAAAAAAGAACTTCACGTCGATATCTTGTCACCGCTATTGTGCGGACATACATGAAATATTTTGCGAGTACTTGTAAATTACCCATGACTTCGCATCGGTTATATGTATATATTGCAGTCCCTTTGACCCCCTTATAAATCCACCGATGAAGATTCTCTGGTCATGCTATAAGAGAATATATGTGTTGAATTACAGGCCCACTGGCCCACTGCCGGAGAGCATACTACAACTGACAGTCATAATTGAAATTGCCACGCCTCATTTTGAAACAAAATCTAAAATCCGGAATTGGAATCGGAATCTGTGGCCATGGTCTCACCGAAAATATGTGTGCAATTGCTGCTTCCTAGGTCCACTGGTCACTTCAGAAGAGCTACTATATCTGCCACGCCCCCTCTTCGAAAATAAAAAAATCAGGAGAGAAAAAAATCAAGTCTAGTGACGACACACATTGCTTTAATTTGATTTTTAATTTTTAGGGGCGCCATATTTAATTGTGCCTAGAACGCTACTACATCTAAATCTGTCTCTGGCCACGCTCTGGAGCTTAAGCTTTACATGACACCACAAACTCATTGAATATAAATATCGTGAACCATTCTCTCAACGCAAAAAACCAAGAATGCAATTGACACACCCGAACCCCAAAAAAACCACACCACCATCAAATGCTCCATGGAAATGGCAGCAGGATATTCTCTCAATTCCACCGACGACAATTGGCCGCTCTCATGTTGAATTTCCGAGAATACCATATCACTCCACTTTGCCTCCAAACCGGAAGCCTGCGTCCACATAATGAAGTGCTTCAGAAGATTGTAAAAAGGCGAATTGAATTGCAGCGGCAGAGCCAGAAACATATTCGGTATACAGAGATTTGGAGCGATTCTAAAATAGGGTTTCCACAAATTCGACTGTAAACGGCACATTACCTTCCACTCCTCTTGATAGACTATGTAAGCGTACGAAGTATTCAAAGAGTCCTGATGCCGCGAAATCGTTTCCGAATTGGCAATTAACAAATTCGAACTAAAATTCGAGGGCAGTATGTCCAGATAGCGATAGAGTGCGGCATGCTGATCCAAAAGCATAATGGTAATATTTGCTGCACGTAGATCTTCCACAGTATCCAACTGGTCACCATAGAGTGTGGTACTGAGTAGAGAGGTTAGAGTGGCCACGTGAAGGGTGGTGAAAATCAAGCCCGTGGCCATTAGCAGTATATTCACCAAACCAGCACGTGGATTGTCCGCAACTAGCTCCAATTGATGGCGCGCAAAAGTGACGGGCAGGCTCAGCATACCCTGCATGGTTATGGCTATGGCGCGATAAGGATGCAACTCGCCATAGCGTCGTTGGTGCAATAGTAAGTGGATGAGCACAAAGAGTAGAAATATTACGAATAAATAAAACCAAATTATATGAGTGAAGGTCAGTGGTATATAGTAGCCGCGATAGATTTCGGGTACCAAGGGCACAACCACGCAGGAATTGGTGTGCGTTATGGGATAACTGCCATGACCATGGCCAGCTCCAAAGGGCAGCAGGAACGTATACGGATGTATGGCAATGTCAATTTCGTATCTACTCAAGAAATCCGAATTGAACTCCAGTTCGTAGGCATTGCGAACGGTTTCATTGATGGGAATTTCGGTGAAGGTGCCATTCATTTTCTGTACAAACTCCAAGTAGAGGCGCCCAGCAGTGCCGGTGATGGACGTCTTGCCCGTATGGCGATAATTCATCTGTTCCGATTGGAATAGGAGAGCAATGATAAGAGGATTGGAGGACTTGGACTGTTTCAACTCACCTTAAACACACTTGGCTTGTCCAGCAACACTGGCGTTCGGAACTTAAAACCCTTCACATCGTAAGTCTTTGGAGCAAAATACTCCAACGGATTGGTTTCGGTCAATCTAACCATTTCCACGGGCTTGGGAAAGGGCGTATATGTATAAATCTCCAAAACGATATCCTCTGCTTGCTCCACGCCCATCTTCTGAAATACCAGCAGAGCATTTAGAATATTCTTGGACCAGCACCAGCGAAAGAAATTCAACATCTTTTCCAGGCGTATGAAACTGGGCACATCGGTCAGCTCGCTGCCAACTAAAAGAAAAACAATTTTCGTCTCCAGACTGGCGCCCAGGGAAGTGGCCACAAACTCCTTCAGCTCCTTGTTGAAGATGTCATCGAATATGACTAAGGCTAGATTTTTATTCGACAGTATCGTGCCCAAATTGGGTATGGCCTCGGTGTCGTTGACATAGTCCCACGGCGTAATGCTGAACATCATTTTCGGTATATAACCGAAATTACGGTTGAGCTGCTCCTCCACTGAACTGGGTGACTCATAGTTGCGATACAACTGCACTTCTGCATTGCTGTCAGAGGCGTGATGACGACTCGGACCCAGTGTGTGATAGAGTATAATATTATCGAAGTGATGGAGCTCATTCAGAGTAGATGTTAGATTCAATACGAATGCAAGTTGTTCGAAAGTAATGCGTTGCAAGCTTAAAGAAGTTGAGGCCCTGCTTGGTGCTATTATGGCAACCAATATGGCGTTGAGAAGAAACGCGGAGGCACACATTTCCAAATCGAAAGGAAGAAAATTGATGTTATGCAGCCACTCGTGTCAGTAGCGGAATGAATTTGGTTGCCACAAAATTCACTTAAAGTCGGAAAAAGTATTTAATTATCATGATTATGCTGGTCACAAACCTTTTGTCTTTCTGGCATGTGTGTCTGAGTCTACAATTACCGAAAATGATATGACAATTTTTCGTTGGAGGCAGAAGGAGCAACCTTGTTAGTTAAAAAAAATGGAAAAAGGATTGAAACAAACAAAAAAAAACACCTCATCCGTGACAATGTTTCCTGTGGAACATTGCCGTGACCAGGATTCGAACCTGGGTTACCACGGCCACAACGTGGGGTCCTAACCACTAGACGATCACGGCTAATTGAGGTTATAAAACGCTTGGCGCTAGGCAAGTATTTGCCATAAAGCGCTGAAAATGAAAAAAGAGAAAGGTGCAATTCGTGATGTTCGGTAACTGTTGCAAGTGAAGCGAAGCTAATATTCAAAGTAAAGAGCTTTAATGTTATTTTCGGCTTAGTTTCAGTTTTGATACCCTACTTGAGGCTTACATATTGTACATTTGTCACTTACACAAGCAGAAATACTGAACCGATTGGGACTGCGCTTTTTTTTTGCATTTGGTCGGAAATAATGTCGGGAATAGAATGAAAATGAAACTGAAATGAAATGAAAATGGAAATGGACCGGAACAAAATGGAATTGGAACCTAATTTTGAAATTGATCGGGCATGAAGTGGCAATGAAAATTATCGTTTTAATATCGTAAAACTATCATAATTATCGATAAAATATCAAAAAATTATCGAAAAATTTATGAAGAAGGTGTAGCTTCGGATCTTACTAGCTTTTCAATAACTTTTCAATAATTTTGCGATATTCAACAAAAATTTCGATAATTTTTCAACACCTTTTTTTATAATTTTGAGATAATTTTCGATAATTTTTCGATAGTTTTCCAATAAATTTTCGATAATTTTCCTTTACGATAATTTTACGATTATTACTTAATACTTAGTAGTACTTAGTAGTACTTAGAAGTACTTTTTTGATCATAGTCCATTTGTTTCCGACACTTTTTCAACAATTTTCGTTTAAATATCGAAATTTTCGATAAAACATCTTAAAATTGTACAAGAATTAGTTATTGCACTCGTATGTGCGTATTTTAACTTCGGTCTTACTAGTTTTTCAATAACTTTTTAATAATTTTGCGATACCTTTTCGATGGTTTTCCAATAACTTTTCGATAATTTTGCGATAGTTTTTCAATAACTTTTAAATAATTTTGAAATATTTTTCAATTATTTTTCGATAATTTTTAAAAAAAATCGATATTTTACGATAATTTTACAATATTTTTAAGATTATTTAATAATACTTTTTCGATTACTGTCGAAAATTCTTCGCCACTTTTTCAATAACGTTTTCAATACATTTTCGACACTTTTTCGATAACTTTTCGATAATTTTCATTCCATTGGAAGTGGATTTTTCCATAATTCTTCGATACTTTTCCGATAATTTTCAATAATTTTTCGATAATTTTACGATAATTTCTTAATACTACTTTTTCGATTACTGTAGATAATTTTTCGACACTTTTTCGATAATTTTTTGATAAATTTTCGATAACTTTTCGATAGTTTTTCAATAATTATATGGAGATTTCCTTTCCACTTTCTTTTTATAGAGCAAAATTTATGAGAAAAATGTTTGCGATTATAAAATTAATAGCAATTCTGTTTCTTTAATACTTTTACGGACGTTTTTTCAATATACAATATATAGCTACCAACAAGCACTTTAACGGGAAGTTGTTCAAACATATAGGCTTCTAAAAATCTACTAACCAAAGAGAATTTTTATTTATTTTCAATTTAAATAAATTTATTTAATTAAATATAAATATAATTAAATGTGTTTTTGCTTTAATGCGATACCTACTTCTTTCCACCACATTTAAATTATTTTATTTCATTTTCTATCAAAAAAATAACAAGTTTTTTATTGCCTTTGTGGCTTCGTTATCGCAAAGCGATTCAATTATATTGTTGCTGTTATGCGCTGCATAATAAATTTAAATTGTTGTTGTAGCTGTGCTATTGTTAATGGTTTTATTTTTAGCATATGTTTTGCGACTTTCATTTCTCCTATTCGACGTTGTCATGCTGTATCCACCAGATTGTGGTATTGTACAAACAATAGCCATGGTGGTGTAGCTGTTAAGACCTTTTGCTTTCAGTCTGGATTACCGGGTTCAAATCTTGCCAAGATAGGAAAATATTTTTAAACATAACTTTTTCATTTTGACTTTGATACATGTTATATTAAACTTTTAGAAGCAGTAACCATTTAAATAAATTAGAAATTGTATAAAACGACAAGTTCAGGAGCACTCAGTCAGTATACTTTCAAATTGTTGCTATGAGGATTTTGATGTATGAGCATTATAATTTATGCCTGAGGTATAAACATAAAATTAAATTCACAATTTTCATTATACAGGCCAGCTATTCGGAGTCAAAAGTCGGAATCAAAACAACAAATATTTTCTGCTTTAACTTACATACATATTTCTATTTAAAATTCATTGACCAAATCCCTATATCATTGCTGACATTGTTTGCTTAATTATATTTTACAATATTGTGCAATGAATTAAAATGTCCACTAGCCTTTAGTTGGATTTTAATTGCATTAAAAATTGGTTTCCAGCACTCAAATTTACATACGTATGTATGCTTATACATTAGAGTGGTTCTTCTTTTAAAATTTCTAATTTGAACAAGTGGATATGAAACTGTAATGAAAATTATCAGAATATAATTTTGAAATGGATCGGGAAATGGCAATTATCGATAAATATTGAATAATTATCGATAAAAAATTGATGAATTATCGATAAATTATTGAAAAATTCTGAAAAATTATTTAAATTAAAATATGGAAAAATCATAGATAGAATATAGAAAAATCATGGGTAAATTATCGAAAAATTATTGATAAAATATCGATAAATGGTTAAAACTTTAACGACAAATTTTCAACAAAAAAACCATAAATTATCGATAAAATAATTATAGATCAACAATCGATAAATTTCCGATAGAATATAGAAAAAACATCAATAAATTATCGAAAAATTATCGATAAAATATCGATAAATGATCAAAACTTTAACGAAAAATTTTCAACAAAAAACCGATGAATTATCGATAAAATAAACGATAAAAAATCGATAAGTTTTCGATAAAATATCAAAAAATCATCGATAACTAATCGAAAAATTATCGATAAAACATCGAAAATCGATGATAATTCTCTTACTAGTTTTATCTAATTTTTTTTGTGTAAGCCCCATAGTACCAAATTTTGATATATTGATTTTGGGAGGCGACCGACCAAAATGACTATGTTTTTCTCTGTATTTTTCTAATTCTAAAACGAATTTTTAATAAATAAATTTTTTGTTTGTACTGGGGCCGGTTCGCGTAAGCCGATACTCGACTATCACAGAATCGATAGTTGAAATCGACTCAACCAAACCGATAGTGCAAATTTGGTTCGCGTAAGCCGATAAAATAAAAGTCGAGTGCTATTTGCGTAAGCACACAAAATTTATTACATTATTTGCGAACAAGTCATTTAAACAGCTGACAACTGTCAAATGAATGATTTTAAATTGAAAAAAAGAATTTTAAATAACAAAATAACACGAAAGTGATCAAGAAATGTGTCCGTTGAGGCATGTTCTGTTGGATGTTGACAGCGATGAGGGTTTTGATCTTGTTAGACGACAAAGAATGCTGAGGGATGTCTCAAATAAAATACGGCTTATTGAAATGATTTGGTTTTAAAAGCAAAAACGTCGTACGGTACGCCGCCGGTTTTGAAGAGACTTTTCCTTTTTTGTGTCAGTTTTTTCTTGGCTGCACTGCAAAGTAAACCTATCTTTTGGTGTATAATTTTCCACACAACACACATTTTTAAGTGTATATTTATTTTGATAAATAAAAAAACACTTTCAAGATTTTGGCATGTTCTATTAACACGCATGTGTGTATTTTAAAAGCACTTACAGTGTTTATACACGCAAAGTTGTGTATAAAATGTGTCTACAAGTTTTACACACTTTAGGTATGTATGAATAACACATTTCACTTTGCAGTGTGCGTATTTGTGGTCGGTCCGAACCAAAAATTTCAATTGGACGCATTAAAAATGTGGTTAAATATTACTAGATAAATTAAATTACTTTTTGCCAGCATTTTTTAATTTTTTTTGCGATCGCAACAGTTTTTTTTTGTCAATTGTTTGAAAAATCAGTGAAATCGACACATCAAAAGGGGTCGGTTTCAACTATCGGTAATTTAAATACTTTTTTGTCGAGTATCGGCTTACGCGAACCAAAACCGATACTCACACTGTCGGTTTCGTTCACTATCGGCTTACGCGAACCGGCCCCTGGACTGTAACCCGATTTTCCCAAACTTCAAGGTTTTACAGGCATGTCTTAAAATCAATATTTTGTTCTGAAAATGTCTTATTCAATTTCGAAATACCAATAAGAACCACTCCAATGCACATACAGGCATTTGTAATAATTTGAAGTTGCAGTGACATAATGAAAAATGTTCGTATTAATTTAAGACCCAAAAAGAAACTTTTTTGTTTGGTAATATTTTGATTTATGTAATTTAAATTAATTAAGAATATAGACCTGGAGTTATCAGATAAAACACCATAATTTGATTTGCCTCATTAGCAGTATTCACAATGTAAGGTAGATATATTGTCTGGCAGGGGGGTAAAATGTGTTAAAGCTTAAACATTTATCTAAACCTTTTTTTCAGTGTTTTCAGTTTTTTGGATTACTATCGCTTTCAACACAACACTTTATAGAACCAATGATTCCCCTTTTCCCTTAGCAATACTAATTTTCACACTACTGGTGGATCATAAAATAATAACAGAGCGGTTGCAGTGTTTGTAAGTAAGTGCAAAAAAAAAAAATTGTTTTAAAATAGTGGCTTCTGCAAAATGAATTGAAAACACGAAGGAAATAACTTTGCAGGCCAATTTGATTGCCCACATTTTATGTCATTGCCATACAAATTTAGTACCAAAACGCCAGCGGAAGCATAAAGTTCACACTGAACTGTTTAAAAAAGTATCAAATAATTTAGATGAGAAAAATCTATCAATTGATTTTACCTTCATTCCTACTACTTCTTCCTTTGGCTGTGCACACCTCCTGGGATGTGGAGTATGTAACAACAAATCTCGTATTGCCCACGGCCAAGCAGACTCAAGAGCTTTTATACTGCATTTGTGAACAGTGCATGGATGAGAAATTGGATGAAATGCTGAAAAGGACTCAGCAGGACATAATGCATCCACAGTTGGTGTTAACTAGACCTGAAGACAACCTGATTGAGTTGCGTTTTGCCAATCACAAGCGTAACTTGTATACGGTTGTAATGACGCGCTCCAACCATGATCATGATCTTGTCTTCGAGGTACAAGATCGCATACTCAGAGGACGCCGTATGTACTTAAGTTTGGTCATAATGCATGACTCAATTGCCAACTTTTCACTGGTCGTTGAAGTGCTGAGGAAACTACATGGCCGCAAGTATGTCAACACAGATGTTTACTATCACAATGCCACAAGCGGTGACAATGAAGTGTTCGGATTTACCTATTATCCTCAATTTGCGGTCATAAACCGCACGCATTTGGTAGATGGTGACTTGGGGCAAACTTTCTACTATCGCGCTTATCACACCTTCGATGTGCAGGGTTATGTGTTCAGCTCACCTATTGTGCAGGACCCACCCAAGGTGATAAAGTACACTGACCGATGGGGACGTTCTCGTGTGCAGGGCACATGCTATAGTATACTCAATCTATTTGTCAACTACATTAATGGCACTTTCCAGGAGTGGAACAGTTCGAAGGCGCTTAGCCATGAGGTAGAGGATATGCATGATGTTTTGGACCTAGTGCGTGGTGGAGAAATCGAATTGTCCGTACATGCCTATGAACTCATGCCCATGAGTGAGAATACCATCGAAGTGAGTTACCCCTTGAATGTGGTGAACTGGTGTCTCATGGTGCCCATAACCAATAGTGTTTTCACCATGTTCTATCCGTTTTTACCGTTCGAATCGCCTGTGTGGCTCATGCTAGTTTGGAATTTTATACTCTACAATTGCATTAATTATTTGTGGCTGAAGCGCGGCCAAAGGAGGACACACAACTTCCTTTTGAAGAACTTCTGTCAATTTCTGAACATAACTCCGCCATATTTTATACCGGCCGGCACTGGGCTGGACATGTTCATCAATAGTTGCTGCTTTGTGTATGGGTACTTTTTGTCCGCCTTTTACTCCTCCATACTGGGCAGTATTTTGACAGTGACCATCGTGCGTAAGCAAATCAACTCCATGGCCGATCTAATTGCTGCCCAATTGCCTGTCATGATGATTGACTATGAAATGGAGTTTCTGTTGACCGGCACGTTTATTTTACCCAAGGCATTTGTGGACCTACTGCGTCCGACCAACTATTCCGATTACAATCAGCATCAGTTTGCATTGAATACGTCGTTTGCCTATTTCGTAACGGACAACTTGTGGCATTTGCTGAATGAACAGCAGCAGTATTCACACAGGCGTTCCTTTAAATTCACGAACATTTGCTTTGGGTCGTATCATCAGGCCTTTCCCATGGAATACGATTCGCCCATTTGGCGTGACTTGGAGTACTTCTTGTTTCGCATACATTCGTCGGGCCTGTTCTACTACTATGAGTCCAAGACTTTTGATTATGCTGTACGTGCGGGCCTGGTGAGACGTTTGACTGACTACCATGCAGTGGATGCAGTTGGAATGCAACAGTTGTGGATTGTATTTAGTTTGCTGGTTGCATTTTTGTTTCTGGCCACTGTGTGCTTTGTAGTGGAGTATTCGCATCAGAGACTGAATAAAAAATGCTCGTAATTTGGTTAAAAATTATGTTTTTTTCGGTTTTTTTTAAATGTGAAGGAAATATGTGTTTTTTTTTACTAGAAGTCAGAGCTAGGAACGAAATGATAATGGGTCAGACGAATATGGCTAAAGTAACTTAAGAGATGATGCTGATATAGACCACGCCTCCATTACAAACTTCCAACCCAAGGACGATGCTACACCATAAAACATCTAAAGTGACTCTGAGTTACTTCTCATAAGACTGGGAAGTAACTCAGAGTCACTAACCACTGAGCCAGGGCAACAGATGTCGAAGCCGGCATTTGAATGAAGCAAATCTGCTCGGTCAGGACATACGCGAAAGTAGCTCGCATGAACATCCTTTTATTTGCAGTCATTGATGGCGGGAATTTAGGAGGCAGGATTCCAGACTATAAGCAGTCTGTGCTGGAGAAAGTCTGGAGCAATCCCTTATGTATTTGATGTTAGGGTCCGATGATAGCATTCGTTTTCAACTGAAGTACTGTCGCCTGTGGTGCAGTTTGTTAAGCGGTTCTGCTGTGTCACGATCGGAAGGGATGAGGTTCAATCCCTACCCGGGGCAGGTCAAGGAATAGTGTGTGTGACATGTTTTTCTGGAAAGAGCGTCACCGGAAGGGATGAGGTTCAATCCCTACCCGGGGCAAGATACAGAATTAATGTGTGTGACATGTTTTTCTGTAAAGACCGCCACCTCTCGTAAACATTGGTAAAACTTACGAGAGTATAACTTGCCAAGGAATGCTTCAATTTTCCATCCGCCGTTCGGATCCGGCATTAAAAGCATGTGGTATCACAATGGACCTTGTTTGGTGTAAGTGTGTCGGTGTTCCGGCAGCCACCTTAACCTAAACCTAAACCTACTGTCGCCTGCTTCGGGGGGTCTTCATTGAGGTCTGACGACAACGCATGGCTTTGGCTAGTAGCTAATAGCTAAATCACGTACAGAGGGAGTGAGGTATTGCTGCCCTCAGAACCCATAATAAAACTAATCGGCAAGCAAAATGACGGCAGGGTGGATATCTGTGCAGTATTCCACAGGAATTCCACAGCATACTAGTTGTGGGCATTGACCAGAATTCACTCAAGACCTTCGAAGAGACAAAAGGTTTGGTATATTTCCTTTGGTCCACAAACGTCTTCAAGAAAGGACACCGGAGATCAAACGATCACAAGTATTCGAATCTTGAAGTAGAATCTGGTCTGAAGCAAAAATATTCCAGCCTACGACGGAGAAATTAATGAACAAGGGGTTCCCGATCGCTCAGAGGATATTGCCAATGATATAAAAAGGGGAGACCGAGTTAGATTACTATGATTGGGCAACCCTGTCACAGGAAGAGGAGTTGTTACTGTTGCCACTGTGTTGATCACTCAGATCGACTTCCATAGTTTATATGGGAAAATCCTAGGCCCCGGTGGCATGTGTTATCGTTGACATAGGAGATCCAATTGGATTTATTTTGCGGGATTGGATTTCCTGCCGTAAACTGCTTTTTCTGCTTTTAATATGACTAACATTAAAATATAACGGACACATATTGAAGCTTTAATTAGCAATCATTGGAAAAAGAATATAAAATTCTTTAGGTCAAATCTTTATGTCGAAAAAGTTTTTAATTTCCCAGTTGCCTTAATGGTCCTCGAACCGTTAACAAACAAAATAAATCTGAACTGGTTCAGATGCCAGCTATTTTCCTCATAAAAGTGTTTTTATATTCTGTCTACTTGAATATGAAAACTGACAGGCCATATTTATTTATTTATTTTTTGGTATAAAGTGAAGTTAACCTCAAAAGCAAAATCTGCACTGCTCTTGAAACAATTAAAATTTCATTGCAACAAAAAAAAAAAAAAAACCCGAATATACATACATACATACATACATACATGGTAAATAGCGAATTGTGGTGCACAGTGCCGTAACGGCTATTGAAGTTTTTAACAATTTTTCCCATAACTTTTTCATTTCGGGTAGTCAACCAACAGCAGCGTGCCACATCCTCGTAAGAGAGTGAATGCATGTAAATTTTCATAAATTATTTTGTGCAATATTTTGTGCAAAAAAAAGTGATAAACAAATTTAAAAAAAAAATATAATAAATAATATAAAATAAGAACTCCCCGGCTGACTTGTTGAGCGTCGCGGCATCGTATTGTGCTGTGCGGCAAGTCAGTTTTTAACATTAATGGTGAATGCTGTATTCTGTCGTGATTGTTGTTGTTGTTGTCATGTGTTGTGGTGCTTGCTGTTGTTGTTGTTGCTGCTGCCATCATCCTCATGAATCATCAGTTGATTTTTTTGTTATGTTTTTTTTTTGGTATTGTAATTATTCATTTTCTGTGTAGGTATCCTTTGCATTGGCTTCCGGATGAGGAAATGGAAAATGTGTCCACATTAGTAAACTGCTGCCTGTGTGAGTGATGTGAACACTTTTCGTTTGAGGTTGAGGTGAATGAATTGAGATCGCATAAGAGATGACGTGCCATATTAATACCTATACGTTCGGGTGAATGTCATTAATAAGAAATTCATTTGATTTTTTGAATGCAAATTTTAATAATGCTATTGCTTGGCTTAGTCGATTTTTTTTTATTTTTTTGGTGGACGTTTTGACACATGTCGCGATTTTGTTAAAAACTTTAAGAGATTGTAGGGGTAATAAACGTACGACTGTCTGCATATTTATTTTTCTCTCTGCTAATAAGAGTAGCACTGGATCATAACTTTGCAGTACACTATTTTTGCACGGATTTTTAATAAATTCAACAAGGGAATTCCCAAAAAAAATTTTAAAAGTTGTTCGTCCTTAAAGTGTTAAATTTAATGGCAATATCCTTTAGCCAGTCTGAATTTTCATCTAATTGCTTCAAATTTAAAACACCGGTAAACTTTCAATGGGATCGCCATGCATTTTAGGAAACATGGTTTCCCTCGTGGGAAGGTCTGAACGTTTAGAAACAAATTGACAAAAAAAGAACAATGTGTCGTAAAATTTCTGCATGAATTAAGTGATAAATTTTGAAGTCCTGATTACAATGGCGTCCTTAGTTTTTATCTTTCTTATCCCAGTTGAATGTTATTTTCCAACAATTTGTACCCAACTGAATGTTATTGCTTGTTAGAGTAGCTACTTTCAGCTGTTGCAGCATATGCATTCTCTGTTGTCACAGCATCAAGATACTGGTAACACAACATCGGCGCTTACCAATAATATTTATATTTGTTTTGCATTTGGCTTTTACGAAAATACAGAGTAGATGCTGCGAAATCGGTGGCTGGATGTCGCGACTGCAGAAAGTGGATGTTGCAACAGTAGAGAGTGGATGTTGTGTCTGAGTGAGTGTGGATGCTGCAGCAACTGAAAGTAGATCACTAATTTGTTCAGGGTAGACCCCTTACAACCTCCTTGGAGCTCTTTAGACTACTTCGACGCCTTTACATCTCCACAAAGTCCCCTTTAAAGCCAACATAACGCTGCCCTAATTTGTAAAGGCTCTAACACGCATTTTTGTCACAACCGATTTTTTTGATGGATTATGATTAAGAGTATCCACGTGCATCTCTAACGAAAATTTAACCTACGGTTTTGTAAATGCCCTATCATATGAATGCGTATATAATATGAAACGTTTTTTGCTCCTACTGCAAAATCATCAAAATGCATGTTAGGGCCTTTTCAAATTAAGGCAACGATAAACTCTACCTTAGATCAAAGAATCCATATCGAGTGACTCTTGCCTTGGTTATGGTGGATTAAGTCCATATTTTACTCAAATTGACTTTGATGTGAATCTTAACTGTCAAGATGATAATTTATGCGGCTCAAAAACAATAAATTTTGGCATTGAACATAGACCTCCGCCAGCCGTCTCTGTCGTGTGCGTGCTGACGCCAGTTGATAATACTAAGTGTGATCAGATTGTGCTTCACTTGGTCCTTCCATCTGAGATTTGGTAACCGTATTCTATTGTCGCGACGATACTCGACGGCACTATGGATTACCCTTTTCGGTGCACCCATGGGTAATTTTCAGAATAAAAAATCACCCATTGTCAGTTTTTCCAGATCAAATCGATTACGTTTTTTAATTGAAAAATGGTTTGATGATATTTTTTTACTCATACGCAGTGTATGCCAAGATGTATGTTTTGCCAAAAAGAAAGTATTTTTCACTAATTTAGTATCAATTATCATAAGAGAGTGTTGCCTACTATATATTTTATATTTTCATATCATGTCATTTGTTGCATTGTGTTATACCAGGCGTATGAGTGATTTGCAATAGAAAGAAAAAGTTTGACATAAGAAATGCAAACAATTTGATCTGACAACGTGCGATTGTTTATTCCAAAATATAAATGAGTTTTTCTTAGAACTGAGCTTGTGTCGGACGGTGTTACAAATAATGAAATAAATACTTTCGTATTGAATCTACCAACAGTCTGCTAAATTTCTTGTTCTTCATTTGACAGTGTGTGTGAGTATGAGGTCTCACTATACAATTTGTGCTTCATGCTTTATCTCCACACACACACAAAAGAGGCTCCTTTATCCGGCAATCATTTCGTATTATTCATCAATTACAACAATTTAAACCGCAAACAATACATGCAAATGAATTAATTTTTCAAAACGGATGTGAATTTCAACATATTTCCTCATACGGCGTGCTGTACACACAAATCCATCCATACCCGGTGAGAGAAGGATGAGCCAAAGAAGAAAGGCAGAATCAGTAAGGTGAGGTGTCCACCCAGCCCAATGCAAACGTACACAAATAAATAAATACAAAATATACCCACGCATATCAGATTGTTTGAGTGTGTTGCATGTGTGTGTGTGTGTGTGTGTGCGGCTTATGTGTTGAAATCAGGATACGTGTGTGTTGTATGTATTTTGCTTTAGTGCAAAGGATAAAAAGGATTTGCTTTTGGTGTTATTGTTTTGTGCAATGCAAAATGGCGGAAACAGCAACTGTGCTCGTCTTTGCCATTGTCGGATGAGGATGCGAAATGTTTTTCCCTCTATCATTTTGCATTGTTTTCATTTTGAAGGCTTCGCTTCGTCGAGCGCATTCATTGTGAATGATTCATGAGGTGTTATGGCCTACATCGTTTGTGCGACCATTGTTTTTACGTGTGTAGATGTGAGTGAGTGACTGTCTGTACTGTCATGCCCAAAACAATTGCATTTGTCTTCTAGTCCATCCAACGAGCATCAGTAATGGGCGTAGCTCACCAGGTGTGTGTGTTGAGGTATGTCTAAAATTGTTTCTCCTTGAAAAATTTTGGAAATCCTTTGCTTCTTCGCCGCTTCTTCGTCTGCCTGTGAAGAAGCCTGTGACTTGCCAAGGTGTGGAAACAATGAAGACCACACACACACAGAATGTATGGAATTTTAGGCCGCTCAGTGTGTGTATGATTTGGTATGTGTTGATGTAATTGCTTACTTGTGTGTATGTATGGAATTCCTAATTATGACACCTTAGGAAATTTCATCTCTTGTGTTTGTTTCAATTTCACATTAATAAAAAATGTAATTCTTTTGTTTTTTTTTCATTAAATTTATTTTTATTCCCGTTTTACCTGTCAACACAACATTTGTATTTTTTTCTCTCCATATTTTGTATTCTTTTTGGCTTCTACTTCCCCTTGTAATGTGACGCTGTCAACAAAGCATTGTGAGATTTTTTCCACTTCACGTTGACAGTGGAAATGTCATTGCCTTGCTTTATACGCTTTTACGGATTTACGTAAGGGATTCTATTGTTGGTCTTTATTGCAACTATTTGTTGTTGTTGTTGATGTGGCACATGTCAACCAACAAACCGAAATAAAGTAAACGTTATTGCTTTAGTTTTGTACTGTATTTAATTTTGATTCTTTCGAGTTTGACAGCTGGAAATTTAATAAGAAGAATGTGGCGAATGACACAAATGCATTGGAAGGCTTCAATTGCAGAAATGGTTTGAGTTCTGAGAAAATGGCAGATGTGCTCTAGGATTTGCAATATTGCTTTATATTGGCTTCTGGAGTGGTGAATGGTGTGCGGTAAGGTTAAGACAGTTGGAGTGAAGCTATTGATTAAGCAATACGTCAATAAGCCTAAACTAACTAGGAAGAGAACGGGAAGGGAACTATAGAAACAATTATGGAAACAATTATTATTATCAGAGACCGGTTCTGGAACCGAAACCGGAATCGATATTTTTGCAAATCTGAGAACTGGAACCGAAACCGTGTTTTTGGTACCAGTTCCTGATTTAATTAAAGGGGAGAATGGATGAATGGTCATCTCTTGCCCATAATCTCTCCCATATATAAGTATTGATAATAGTTTCTAAGATTCCGAAGCAACAAAGGAGACATGTCAAAATGAAAAACTTGGAAGCTAATTTACTCGAAATAGTTTTGATGTTACATACCGTCTTCATCCATTCACCCCTTGAATTTAATCTTTTTTGACTTTATGGAACCGAAACCGGAACCGAAAGCCATATTTTGGAAAGTCTGGGAACCGGAACCGATACCGGAATCGATATTCGTTTAGGTTTCAGTCCCTGTGATGGGGGATTTCCTTTTTTTTGTTTTGATAGATCGGTTATTTATTGAATCATCTAAAAGTAAGGTAAGTTTCTGAATTTTACTGCAGGAATATTCAAATCACTCTGGACTTTGTCCCAATTCGAAGGAGAGGCTGTGCCCCAGAGCTCAGTTCTATATGTCCAAATGGGGTTTACTTTTGTATATCTGGACTTTGTATGTGAAATTTAGCTGTGAAGCCTTTGTCCTTGTTATACCCTACACCTCATGAGGTATGGGTATATTCACTTTGGTCTGATGTTTGTAACACCAAGAAGGAGAAGTGTCCGGTATAGAAAAGTATATATATTCTTGATCAGCGTCACCTCCTGAGTTGATTTAGCCCTATCCGTCTGTCCGTCTGACCGTCTGTCCGTCCTCTTTTCTTGTAAACACGATTGCACGAGCTAGAAGAAAGCAAGGGATCCCAAATTTTGAATTTATCCTTTTTAGGCCCTAGAAGGAGTTGGTATTGAAAATGGGCGTAATCGGTCGACTGCCACGCCTACCTCCCATATAAGTGAAAATTGTGTTTTTACCGAAATTTTACGATTTTATGAAAACAGTATGAAATTTTGTATAGAGGGGTTTTTGGGGTCGCTGATTTCGAATTTGATGTCGCATTTTCAAAATTCAAGATGGCGGATACAATATGGCCTAGTAGGTGTAGGGTATATATAAGTCGGCTTGCCCGACTGAAACTTACTCACTTGTTTTAATGTAATCTGGGTGATTTTGGATTGAATATGAATTTGCCATGTGAGTCGGCAATTGAGATGCATTCCAAGATACTTGGTTTCGGAACTTGCAGGGACAACTTGGTCGTTTGTATTTAGAGCAGGGCATAGCAGGGCCTGTTTTGCAAGAATATTCTTGTTACGAGACTGGGCTGAAATGTAAGCTGCCAAGTCCAAAAAAGCACACTACTAGTATCCAATTAGTACTTTTTTCTTTTTGTAGAATACTATTTAAAATTTAAGTATATGTAGTTCCTTTTCACTTTGTTCAAGTAGCACAACTGCAAATGCCTGCACAATCGGGTTTGTATCTACTGGGTGCCGGGTCACAGAGGGATAGAAGGTAATGAAATGGCAGACGAACTAGCAAAGAAAGGAGTGGAAACTCCCTTCGTAGGGCCAGAACCATTCTGTGGAATGGGAAAAGGGACCATCTCTATTATATTAAAAGAAGATGAAGATAAACTACGGAAATCATACTGGGACAATCTACCAGGCCTGAAACAATCAAAAACACTACTAGGGACTTACTACCTAAAGCGACATAAAGAATGTATGAACCTAACAAAAAAGAGTATAAGAATAATAACAGGGATCTTGACAGGACATTGTAGGTTAAACTACCACCTATCAAAACTGAGAATAGTATCGGACGACAAATGCAGGTTTTGCACGGAGGACACTGAAACTTCAAAACATATCTTAGGAGAGTGCCCCCCACTCATGCAAAAACGGAAAAAGATATCTGGGCGACCACCAAATACCAGAACACATATTGAAATCCCTAGAAGTAGGCCCGATACTACAATTTCTCAATGGGATAGGACTTATAGAGTTGCTATAAGTCCTTGACGGGGCACAATAGTTCACTATTGGACGCAGTGCATATCCCGTTCAATGATAATAATAATAACAACTGCAAATTCGTTGCCGATTGACTAATGAAAATGTCAACCTAAAAATAATAAAAATTTTCTATCTCCTGTCTATACCCACATTCTAATCAGATAGTCCTTTTAGGCGCACTTCATGGATATAACCACGAATTTTGGAATTTTTCGCAAAATAATCAGTTCTGCACTTGACCCAAAGCCTGCCCTAGACCTAAAACAATTATTTTAAAAGTTACGCAAATATTAGAAACAGTTAACATCCACGAGCGTGCCTGAACAAGCCCACAGGGACCAGATGACGATTATGCAGCCAAATGACATGGTTCTCCTTTTAATTGGTTTTGGTCGTTAGTGGATGAGCCAACGCAGTCAATTCGAAAGTATAGTACATCGACGTATGTCAAAGGCCACGCACTAGAACCAGCATGAATCTGAAGAAGCTCATACTGTGGACAATTATACTGAATTACCTGGAGCCCGCCTGACAGTGGAATATGAAATTTATTTTTTCATTGTCAACCTTATTATCGGATAAAATTCAAACGCAAGAAATGGTTTGGTTTCTGAGCGAACAATTGACCACACAACACTCGGAGCAACTGGACGAGTTCATCACGCGCATGAATGACGCCACCGATATGGCACAATATGTCTGGACTAAGTCGACAGACATAAGGCTGATCAAAACCAATGCCAAGCGCAACTATATGGCCTTGGTGTTCACAACGGGCGCCGAAGATCCCATAATGGAAGTGCACAACAAGGTGTTGCTGGGACGTCACTATTACTTTTCGATGATTGTGTTAGTGTCGAAGGTGCAGAATATGACGGCCGTTGAGCAGATCTGCTGGTATTTGTATCGTGGCAATTTCGTGAATAGCATTGTGTACTTTCAGGCTGTGGATGGCACTAATCAGTTGTATGGCCATGTTCTGTTTCCACAGTATGAGGTGAAAAATCGCACTAATCTCAATGCCTTCATGATGGAGTATTTCCGCAAGGTAATGGCTGCCACACAAGATGTCGAAGGCTATCAGTTTAAGACTCCCCTGCGCCAGGATATGCCCAGGGTGTTCAAGTATACGAATCGCTATGGTGTGGAGTTAATACAGGGCACTTCGTATCGCATAATGGATACGTTTGTGAAAATGCTGAATGGCTCCTTGCGGGAATATGAAATGCCCAACGATGCACGGGGCGGTGAAGTGGTCAATATGAAAGCCGTTTTGAACTTAGTGCGCTCCAAGGAGTTGGAATTTTCGGCACACGCTTATGCCTTATTTAAGACGGACGATGAGTTGGACATGAGCTATCCCATTATGGTGGTGAAGTGGTGCCTGATGGTGCCTTTGAGGAATAGTGTTTCCACCTTTTACTATCCCCTTCAACCGTTCGATGAGCTGGTGTGGTTGTGCATAGGCATTGTGCTAATATCTTTGATACTAATGGATCTCAGTTGGATTGTCTGGCGCGCCTATAGAACCCAGCAATATGACACAATTCTGCCGGAATTCCGTTCCGCCTATTTGGATAATTTCTGTTTCGTTCTGAATATAGTGGCCCCGAAAACGATCAGAACTCCTTCAAAATTGAGATTATTCGTGTTTGTGGCAATATTTTTCCATGGCTTCTTTCTAACGGCCAATTACACTTCGCTGTTGGGTAGTTTCCTCACCGTCAATCTCTTTCGTGATCAAATCAACACATTGGAGGATATTATTTTTGCCCAACTGCCCATCATGATTGTGGACTATGAATTAGAGTTTCTGCTAAATGAGGGCTATGAGCCACCGCCTGGCTTTGCCCAGTTATTGGTCTCAGTGGATTCGGCTACTTTTCACATTCATCAAGATACATTCAATACTTCGTTTGGTTATTTCGTTACGGACGACCAATGGCACTTTTTGACCCAGAAGCAGCAACATTTGAAGCAGCACATCTTCAAGTTCACCGACATTTGCTTTGGCTCGTTTCACCTGGGCTATCCCATACAACCGGATTCGCCAGTATGGCGTGACCTGGAGTATTATTTATTTCGTGTGCACTCATCGGGCTTATTGCAATTCTACGACAATACTGCCTTTCAATATGCCCATAGTGCTGGCTATATCTGGCGTCTGATGGAGACTAATGAGTATACGTCAGCTGGCTTGGAGCATTTAGTGATTGTGTTTATCTTGATGGGTGCATTGTATGCCCTGGCTGCCACTTGTCTCATAGGAGAATTACTGTTGAATCGTTGGTTGAATAATTTCAAAAGAAAAGAAGAAAAATAAAATATATTAAATATTGGTTTGGGAAGTTTTCAGTTGAGAAGTAATAGATATAGATTGTGCGATTTGTGAACAGTCGAAATGGACACGTTAGGATTAAAATGCAGATCCTGGAAGAAGGTCTACAAAACTCACGTCATGAAAAAAGAGACTATCTGAGTGAGGCCGTGTTGGCCGTAGCTCAGTGAGTAGAACATCTAACTTACTATCGGAAGGTGACGAGTTAAACTCCAGCCTGGGTGAAAAAAGAAAACGGTTTTGTTCCGTATACCACCTCCCTTCGTCAAGCAATGGCAAACTTACGAGAGTATAATTTGCCGTGAAGATACTTAACTTCACTGACACTAAACTGAAGGCACCCTGCAACTCACAGAAACGATTTCGTGTCTATGAATTCCCGAAATGAAGATGTCTCTGCGAGAAGTTGAAGGTAAAATTCGGCTGTGGATCCGTTCAGGGTCGTAGTCCAAAATATTTTATATTTTATCTAATCATACCCAAATTTTGAAATGTTGTGAAATGGATTTGAATCGTTTGGAGGCTGTTCTGGACAAATTGCAACCAAGACTAGTCCAAATACATCGTGTCATTCAGTCGAGACAAATGCAGACTGACAGTAGGGAGTGGCAATTGGACACCTAATGGGTATAGTGCTCAGCAGTGACATGGTGCTTTGAGGGAATTTATTGAACCTGTGGCTAAACATAGCTAAGCATAGAGCAGGAAGTAGCAGATTCAGGAAAAACGAAATTGATGGCAAAAAATCGTACTAAGCGGAAGTGGTTTGTTGAGGCCCCCTGTTATTCAAAGAGTTTAAAGATCATATCAAGTTACAATTCTCATACATAAATATATTTAAGTGATTGATTACTTTAATCACATTTAAAACAAATATTTTTTCTACTTTATTGGTGATTATTTCATTTTAAGTATGTACCCTGAAGATCCAAATGCATGCGGTTTCGCACAATATGTCCATCCACATTGCTTCTCGAATTTCGTTTGACACACCAATGGCAAATCAGCTCGCCCACAAAGGTGACACAACTTATACAACACACGCCCACTAACATTGCAAAGATCATTATCAAATGCTGCATACCCGCCGAAGTGTATTCATTAGCCTCGGTGAAACGCTTGACGAGACCAGCATGTACGGCATAATCGAACGACGTTGCCTCGTAGTGTTGCAACATGCCCGAGGAGTGCACACGGTACAAATAGTATTCCAGATTGCGCCAAATGGGCGAATCTGGCTGCATGGCAAAGGCCAGATGATACGAGCCGAAACAGATGTCCGTCAGCTTGAAGATGCCCTGTTTGAGATACTTCTGCTGCAGTTCGAGAAAATGCCACTTGTCGTCGGTGACAAAGTACGCATAACTCGCATTCAAGGTCAGCTGATGACTATTAAAAGTGGCCACATCGACAGGCCGTAGCAGGCGAAAGAACCCGTAGGGCAGCTCATTGCCACCGGATAGCAGAAAGTCCAGTTCGTAATCGATAATCATGACAGTGACATTGGCTTTGATCAGATCATCCATGGTATTGATTTGAGTGCGAAATATGCTAACCGTAAGTATGCTGCCCAACAGCGACGTATAATTGGCCGAGAAGAAGAATCCATGAAAGAATATGCACGCATAGAGGATGAAATGCACCACGGACGAGGGACATTTGATAATTTTGCATGCGGCAATATTCAAAACGAAGCAAAAGTTATCCCAAAAGGACTCGCCACAACTCTGCTCCAACTGAAGTCTGGTCAATGTCTTCTCCAGCGATGCACGCCACAGAATCCACAACCAATCTGTGAGTACCAAGGCCACAAAAGTGCCTGCCCAAATATACCAGACCAACTCATCGAATGGCTGCACGGGATAATAAAATGCTGAAACACTATTCCAAATGGGCACCATCAGGCACCATTTCACCACCATGATGGGATAACTTTTATCGATTTCATCATCGATTTCGAACAGCGAATAAGCATGAGCCAGCATTGGTATTTTGCCATCTCTCACCAAGTCCAGGGCAGCATTCATATCAATTGCCTTACCGCCCAGGGCATCCTTGGGCATTGCATAGTCCTCCAATGAGGCATTTATATAGTCCAAGAATAACTTCAATGTTCTGTAAGCAGTTCCCTGTAACTCTATGCGATCTGCGGCATTCTCATAGTGAAACACACCGGGCACATCTTGCCTTAGTGGCGTATAGAATGTATAACCCTCCACATCCAAGCCGCCCGCCATATACTTTTCGAAATAGACCATCAAGTAGGCAAAGAAATCCCTTCGATTCTCCACTTTAAATACGGGAAATATGGTATAGCCGTACAGTTCATTGGAGCCATTCGTGCAGCGATAGTACAAGAGAGAATTTTGAAAATTACGTACATTCATATCGTAAATGAAACGCTCTACCACACCGAACTCATCCACCGAATGCACCATTATGATGAAATTGAAGTAATAATGCCTGCCAAGTAAGACCTTATCATGCACTGTCATAATGGGATCATCCGGTCCCGTGGTCAATACCAAGCCCATGTAACTCTTCTTGCTCTCTGTCTGCTGTATACGCAAATCAGTGCGATTGGTCAGCACCATTTGGGTTATGCCCGGGATTTTGTGCAACGTCAACATGAATGCCTCCAGATGCTCGCCTCCTTCGGTGTCTAGCTGTTCGCTGAGAAACCAAGTGAGTTCTTGAGTTTGCATATATTTGGATAATGTCACCACGAAATTTGATATGTACTTCCAGTCCCACAGTTTTACCGGCTGCCAGTACTGGTTGAGCAACAAACCGAGCAGAATCAACTTGTAAAGTTTCATTTCTATTGTACGAATGCCTTCAGGCTGATGAGTAACTTTTCATTGAACTGTGGCGTTTTGTCGTTTATAAAGAGTGAAAATGTTATGGAAATAATGACTTTGTTAACATGCCTTTGGGGAGTACATAGTGCATTGTTGAAGAGGTGGATGACTGTTGGCAGTGAGAGTGGAAAGAGCGAATACTATAGAATAATAGAATAATGAGTGAAGAGACCATTTAGTGTTAGGGAATTCAATACCGAACGGTGTTGCCAATCCCGGATTGGGATTGGGATTTTCACAATATTTTGTTTCGATAAAAAATACTCCTTACAAATCCCGAAAAACGTTCAAGTCTTTGTGTAACAACAACCAGGTCGCATTATGCGACATGACGCATCGACTAACTGACCCACAAAAGCCTCTGACATGCTGAAATCAATAAATCTAAACTATTATCAATATTCAGAGATGCCCTACGATCTGTGGGAACGAAGTGTAATGTCACTCGATCGTAAAAATGCAGCGCCCATATGGGTAGAGTACAGTATATTAATTGCCCTATGTGAAGCAAGTGCTTTTAGGACAGTATCAAACGAAGCCAGTGGAGTTTTCGCTGGCAAACTTCCGCTAGATCAATACGTAGGTAAACTTAAGAGGCTATACAGCAGCGCAGGTGAGAGACCCAACGATGAACGCAGGAAAGAGGAACGTAAACGCTCGTAGATAGAGTGACCGATGGGAGCAATCGAACCAAAGGAAGATGGACGTTAGGGTTAATCCCGGGTTGATGTAGGTCTGAGTGTGAAGTTGCAAACCACGTGCAGACGTTTCGATAACGACTGAGAGGAGTTGGAGTTGAATCATCGGACGCCGTCCAACACTAATGAATTTCACCGAAATAATAAACTCTTCTGAAATGGGGAAGGCTGCAAGTGCGATTGAATATTAACGCTCGTGACGGTCCCCAGACGTAATACTTAACTGTAGTTCCTGAGAGGGTTATCCGTCCAGACGGTGAGGAGTATTAAATGGGTTAGAGGCACACCCAACCTATGGGCTGTCAATGCTTTCGTCCCCAATAAACCAGCAACAATTAACTCTACTTATAAGTGCAGACTGTTATCAGACTTGTCCACAAGCTTCACAAATTTTCTAAAGATCTTATCTGTAAATTGTTAAGGTTCCCACGCTCTTATCAGCGGTTGGAGCTGTTGCCTCAAGCTGTCTTATCTCTTGAATGAACTGTATGCAATCAATCTGTTCTGCTTAATAACTTTATTGATTATCTAGTTTCAAAAATGTTAAAACAATTAAGATAATGGCCGAATACATACGATTGTGACACTTTGAAATTGAAAATTATATTTTACTAGCTTATACCCACAGCTTCGCTCGCAATAATTTTGTAATTTCATGTTGGCGTAGAAATGTTATATGTATTATTTAGGCAACTGAAATAAAAATAGATTTTGCAAGTCCTCCCTCTGCCCATTCACCTCCCAGCACCAAATCCATATGATCAATGAAATTACCTACATTTTGGTATATGTTTCATTAAAATCGGTCAAGTATTTCTTGAGTTATAAGGGAACAAACATACATACATACAAACCTACAAACTCACAAAGAATTTTATATAAGTAAGAGATGAATCATATCGGACCTTAATAATACAATTTGAAACACACAATTTGCATACAAGTTTTTCCTTTTCTACTTAAAGTCTAAGGTGAAGTTTCACAGCCAAAGGATGTCTACCTTCTCTCAAACAAAGCGATGATACTCCCTCCAAACTTGTCGCTTGCGCACATAAAACTCCATAAAGATCATGCAACAACTCGAAGTCAACCCAACGGCCAGCACAATCCAGGCAATAGTGAAGAACTTCACATCCAACGGCTCCACGGGATAAATATCGTTTAGAATTTGTGCATAACCACCGCTTACAGCGAAAGTGAACGCCTCCTCCTCCCATTGCAACCAAAGACCTGCCTGCTGTACATACAATATGAACATATGCAGAGACGAGGCGAAGTCTGCATCCTTTTGCAAGGGAAATGAACTGAAGATCGAACCAAAGCACACTTGCGACATGCGAAATTTCGGTTGTAGCAGTTGACTCTGTTGGCGATTCAAGAAATTCCACTTATCCTGCGAAACAACATAGGCATGCGAACGATTGAAGGCCTCCAATTGCGCTTGAAAGTCCTGTCAGGTGAGACCTTCCATCATGGATTCCAGCGGCAATAATTCGGACACTGCATTCGTACGCAACTCCTCCAGTTCGTTGTGTGGTATGAGCACTCTAAGGCGTGCCCTTAACAAGTCATCCAGCGTGTCGATGGGCTTCATGAAAATCGGTTTCATGCAATAGGCCGTCAAGTGGGTCAAATAGAAAGCGGACAGTACGAAGCCCAGTACAAAGAGTAGCACATAAAACACAATCACTCGCACGGGTATATTCTGCAAATTCATATTCATATTCGAGCAGTAGAGCAGAAAGGCGGCACTGTGCAAAAGATTGCGCGATATGGAACGCGTCACCCGCCGCACGGGGTAATCAATGTAACGCATTAGTATGGCTATGTAAATGACGCCGAGAAAGCCAACCAACCACACATAGCGTCCGTAGGGCCAAACCACATACATAAATTTGGGCAGCTCATCATCCAGAGGCACCATCACACAATTCCTCACCCATTCCAAGGGGTAGCTGTACTCTATATCAGTCGAATGATTGCTTGTATACGAGATGCCATTCAAGGACAAATTATAACGACCGTCCTCTATGCCGCCATACACATCGGCCGTACTCAGGCTGGGGAACTGATCCAAGCGCAATTCCAGCTTCTGATACTTGGCAAAGTTGGCAATAGTCTCGGCAAAGGGTCCGCACAAATACGATTTACGCAGAAAATTGGTGGAGACAAAAGCGCGCGGCACATCCTCAATGAACGGAGTGGCCAGAATGCGACTGGAATTGTGGGAGATTATTATATGAGACATTCTTGTCAATTTCTACTCCATGAAAATTCCACAAAATACTTCAATCAACTGCACCGAACCGTGAAGTTCACCAAGCATTTATATTGAACGAGGAAGCTTAAAAAAATGGAAACGAACCTCAAAAAGGCTTTAGCAAAAACCACCAAATGACCGTATTTACTTTAGCCACTCGGTACAGTTGCGTGGTGGAAATATTGCCTGCTCTAGAAACAAAAAAAAAATCACAAAAAAAATCACAAAAAACAACAAAAAAAGCACGAAAAACAAGCTCAGTTGATAATCAAAAATTAATTTGCAAAACATCGACACGCAGCCTGATTTTTTTTTTGCAACAACTTTTTTTTTTTGTATTCATATACGGGAAATGGCGGTCAAATGTTATTGGCAATGGCTCGCAGCCATTTTTGTGGAAGTACAATTTTCACATTTGTTTGAGTGTGTGTTACATTGGCGCGTGGCAAAAAAATTTTTTGTAAATATGCATTGGTAACTATTAGTTAGTATTTGTATTTATTTACAATGTACATTCGTTTATTGAGTAATCAATGTCATATTAATTATGGCAAAAATATGCTGGCTCATACTGCCCTTCCGCCATTCTGGTCATACATATTTTTATTGCTTTATAAAATATCATGTTTAATTAGGTGAAATTGTTTATTATATTTCATTTAATTGCTCAATCAATTCGAGCCGAAATTTTGTAAGTAATTTATTTGAATTAATTACACTCGTTATTGTATACCAACACAAAATCAATCAAAAATCACATGAATTATTTCGGGTAATTTGGTGTCGAAATGGCCAACAATCTTTGTTATTTCGGATGTGTGCAATGTACTGTAAAGTAGGACTGTGGAAAATATTAGAATAATATAAATACCGACTAACCGGTTTTGTAACCGTTTGTATAGAATACTAACCAGTTAATGATATACAAGTAGTCACTCAGTTTCGAATAATCGATCAGCAATTGCATTAAAAAGTAGTTTTTTTTTCTAAGTGAAGAATCTTCAAAGAATTCGTCATTTGGAGTTTTGGACATTTCAACATCGAATTCGAAATCATCAGCTACCCCAAAGACTTAGTTGTAGTTACGCTCCTGGTACTGCACTGATATGTATATTAGAGTGGCTCTTATTTTTTTCTATGATGCTTAGTGCTTGTTTTGCCATTTCAAAAAGGGGAGTTACGAACCCTCTAAAGCCAATCAATGAAAAAATTTATATTTTTTTAGTTTTTAAATTGTTTTTTTATTTATTTACTATGTTAGTGAAAAAAATAATTTTTGTAGTGATTTTACTTAACTCCAGGCCAAGACCTTATTACGATTACAAAATTTTAACCGATTTTGTCACGCCTTTTTTGAAAACTATCCAAGAAAACATCAAAATAAGTGGTACCCTAATGTAATATACCCTCGATACCGAAATGTAAATAATCTTAGGCAATTTTACAAATTTGAATAAATTTAAAAATTTTTTTTTTAAAATTAAAGTTTTGCTTTTTTATAATACCCTGTAATTAAGTCTCTGTGGCACAAAGTTGACAGAATATCAAAGAAAAAAATTTAACACAGAATCTCATAAAGTTAAATTCGTACGTTAAAAATTATTGTTGGCTCTAAGTGTTTAGAAGATCCAGTAAATAATATAAATATTAATTTTTAAAAAATCTTACAAAAATCTTACAAAAAATAAAAAATTTAATCACACAATTAAACAATCACATTAGTTAAAATACCTCATAAAAAACTCGCTTCTCACAAACCATTGAAAAATCTCTATATGAGAGAAGTCTCACAAATCTGGCAACCGTGGTCCAAGGGTATATTTTGTTTTTTTTGTAACACCGTTTGTAACGCCCAAAAGGAGGCGTGGTAGGTATACGAAGTATAAATATTCTTGATCAGAATCTTGAGCGATGTTCGTCGGTCTGTCCATCTGTCGGTCATTTTCGATAGCTACCGCAGTTATTGAGCAATTGACTGCAAAAACCCTTAATACTTAATGGTCACCAAATTTCTTCATTTTCGTTTATGTTGAGAATACTGAACCGATCAGATTGGTTCAGATTCTGAACGTCGTTTTTTTATTTGTCGGGAACGGAATAGGAATGGAACTGGAATGAATTAGAACAAAATAGAATTGAAACAAACTTAGGAATGGAACGTGAACGAAATGAAAGTGGAACTGGAACGAAATGGAACTGGAACAAAATGGAACTGGAACGAAACGAAATGGAACGAAATAGAAATGCACCGGAACAAAATGGTAATGGAATAACTTTTGGAAATGGAACGCGAATGAAGTGGAAATAGCAATTATCGAAAAATGGTTGAAGAAGGTTCGTACAAGTGCTATGTGTTTTCGCTAAGAGATAATTCCCATACTAGTTAAAATAACATTTTTCAGAAGAATAATTTTTTTAAATAATTTTTTGTTGGTCTCTTTGCAAAATTGTATGCAATTTGCCCAACTTATCGAAAATTAAGAAATTGTTGGTACCCTAATCTGCATATAAGTACCGAACTATATTTTAATCCTTTTTTTTTAAATACAAAATTTTTTTTTAAATTTTTAAAATAACATTTTTTTTTTATTTATGTGTGTATATAAAAAATATAAAAAAAATTAAAAAATTTTTTTTTTCAAAAATGTTTAGTTAAATTTTAAATAAAATATTTAAATTTAATAAAATTAAATTAAAAAAAAAAAAACAAATCTCCTCCGTGACAATGTTTCGTTTGGGAACATTGCCGTGACCAGGATTCGAACCTGGGTTACCACGGCCACAACGTGGGGTCCTAACCACTAGACGATCACGGCTATTGGAGACTTATGGTCAACATACACATATTCACAATGTTATCAGAAAGCGTAATAAGCATATTGCTCCAAATAATTCGCTTTAATACGGACAATAACAACAACCACAACTATAACAGCAGCAACAATAATAACAAAAGGCAACAGCATCAGTGGCCGCAGCAGCATTAGACAACATTGGAAACAAGTGAAAGGCCTGAATGGCGTTTCGATACGCTCTGCAAAAGTGCTACAGCTGCAAACTAGATTTTGTGCTATGAATAAGCGAGTAAATGTGGATCGGCGACTTTGGCAAAGTAATTTTTGCAACAGTAAATGAAAAAATAAATTTGAATTTAAAATTAAAAAAAAAAATGCCCCAGAAAATGTATTGCAGACCACAAGCCACCTGAAGTTGTATGGTCTAAAAATAGCTTACAGCTAAACTGGACACAAGCAAAGTTTTTAGTTCGCTTTTTTTTTAAATTTTTTTCGCCAAAAGCAAATGTCAAATGTAAATAAACATTTTGCCTTGGAATGTTTCTTTTTGTGAATATTTAAACGTGGAATACCCTTGACATTAGCATTACCCGCCATACAATGTACACCTTAAACCTCGCATTAGTGTAACACCAACAACAACAACAACAAAAAATTACATATGTCCCCTGATTTTAATTTGAATTTCCTGCATGTGACCACACAACCACCAAAAAAAAGCAAACAAAACCTCCTCTTTGTGACCAGTGACGACTGTTGTCTCGTCCGTTCGCCTAAAATTCGCTTTCGTGCCGCTAATGATGTGTTTGCATTTGACGGTACCCTTTAGGCGGTAGAGGAACGTTTGCACCGCGTCAGTTCAATTTGTAAAACATGCCGAACGTGTAAAACGTTTTCGTTTTCGCATTCCAACGGTGTAAATGTGTTGGCCGGAAACGGAAATCAGCCTGCAATTAGCATTTATGGCTGGCGGTTCGTTTTTTTTTTTTTTGGAGCGCTTTGGTTTCTAACTCGACTTGCACGTCAGCATTGAACGATTTATTGTGACTAATCGTTTGGAATTTCACGCTGGGCAGGTAAGATACCAACTGTTTGAGTGTGTTTGCTGTATGGCATCAGGTCAGGAATTAGGTTGCTCGTCAATTGATGATACTGCTGAAATGTATTTGCTTTTTTTTAAATTGATATCAAAACCATTATGGTTGGACATTACACATTTTGTGGCATTGGACGTATTACAACACATTCAAGGGAGAATTGACGGACAATGAAATAACACAAATGGTCGTAACTTCTATTTTTCAATAATTCGTGACATTTATTGCGTTATGGATGTGAGGACAGAGAAGACAAATCTGCCAGAACTTTTTAAATTAGGAAATACATCCTTCAAATGGATAGATAGGAATGAATAAAAACTAAATAGAAATTGAAAAATGACCAGATGATAAATTGCCCACAATAGATAACCTACACTCAGAAAAAATGCTTTTAAATACTTACTATTAAATTTGTTAATATGATACATATAATATTGAAATAATATTCGAAACTAATTGAATTAATAGGAAAAACAGATCAAATAGGAGTTTGAATTAGTAAGTCTATGCCACAAAATAGCTTGAAATCGTTGGAAAAATATAACTAAATAGCTCCCATTTTATTAGTATAACTCGCATTGATTTTGAATTTAAAGTCACTATTTGTATGGACTTTCCTGATTATGCCGAGAAGCCGCAGATAACGTTTGTTGTGGCTGCTTGTTTTCAGTAAAAAAAAAGATTATTCTAACTATTTTGAAAATCAATTTTCAATAAATTTTATGATGGAACCTTCATCAGGAATTTAAGATGTAGGGTCTTCTGATTATGCCAAAAAGCCACAGAAATAATTTTAGAAAACGTATAAAAAATTAATTTTTAAAAGCGAAGAACGGTAACTGCATTTTCCAAATTACATAAGAACTTATTTTGCATATTATTTTTTCATTCCATGTCACAGTATTCTAAACGAAATATGGAATAAATTTAGATTTATTTCAGGAATGGAAAATTCGAATTGTGTTCTGTTACGGTTTATAAAATTATATTTACATTTAGGTTACTATATAAAGACAAAAATTATACTCCAATCACATGTATAAATGTTGCTTCACGATCGAAAAGTACATAGAAAAAAAAAGGTAGGTAAAATTAACCAATAAAGTGGTAAACTTACAAAATTTCAAAATTTATGAAAACTTAGAATTTATTAACAGAGTTGGAGGTGTAGAATTAACTGAAAAAATAGTTTAAAAAAATCTTCAAAAGTCGACATAAAATACTTTAAAAACACTGGAAAAGTTGTTGTTATTGTAAGTTTTTTTACCGCAATTTTTGGTTAAATCGGAATTTTTACTTATCATAACAGTGAAAAAAATGGTTTAATTAATTTACTACATCTCATCGGTTAAATGGTCACATTTGAAGGTTTAGAGCGTTTTTAGCTGTCATTTTCAGTTGAATTTTTTTTGTGTGTACCAACCAAAAACAGTGACGTATCCTAACAAAAATTTCGGAGGTGGCTTAAAAATTTTTTTTTACTCATACTACTAAAAAAAACATAATTATAAATGAAACACAATTTTTTTATAAAAAATATTTTCGATCTGCATCGATTTGCAATTGCACTTCAAAATTTAAAAAAAGAATTTAAGTTTTATTTGCATTTTTGAGGTTATATATATTCCAAGAAATCTAGAGGTAACAATATACCAATTTACCTTTAGGCCACTATGAAAATATAATCAATTGAGAATAATAGAATCCAGTTAGATAAATACAACGAAAGTAGCAGTTATTGCTAACTTAATAACTGATCAGAAACATTACTTTTTATGTTAAACTAGCTGGGACCGACCCGCTTTGCTGGGCCTAAAAAACTTTTACAGTTGCATTGTTAAACTTATCCTATAAGCAAATTTTTTCCCTGAAACCGAAAGGTACAAATTTAACCGAAGTTAAAACCCGCAGATATGGTAACACTGTTTGGGTAGGGCGAAATTAAGTCCTAAGTGGCGACCAAGTTGATTGTTGATCATATGGTATTTCCTATAAAAAAAAAAGTTTCTGCAAAAATGTGAGAGAAATACGTATTTTTTAACTTGTGGGCGTTAAAAATGCGCGTGTCAAAACCTATCCCATGTTACGACTCTCGGCCCTTAGAACACATATATAAATTTTGTTGAGAATCGGTGCTGTAGTTTTTGCGTCTACTCGTGACAAACATACACGTCTCTTTTATATATATAGATATTTGGTAAAAGAGGTTCGTGGTGTAATTTGAAAACGTCGTTTTTTCGAGTTTTAAATTATATTTGTTTAGATCTGTATGTCATTCTTTCAGTCTGATGGAAACCCTTTCTTTTTGCATAGTAAAAAAAGTAAAATAGGCAATCAAAATTAAAATGGTCAGTATGTGGATTCGACCTTTCCAATACCAATTGTGTGCTTTTAAAAGAGGCTAACCATAGTACAAAATTTTCAATTTTACTGTCTGGTATAAAGTTATTTCTAAAAATTCCAACTGCAACTGACTTTCTTGAACAGTGTATTTCCTGCTTCACTTTATACTGGAAGCAAAAAAAAAAATACAAATCAATTTGGTTAAAAGGCATTTTTATCACTTCAGCATTGAATCAAATTAGGGACCCTATAATTATACCAACTAAGTGACTGAAAAATTGACTCCGCGTGAGAGACAACATGTGCAATGAACAGCCAATGATGGTATCTGATATGCAATTCATGGCATGATTTAGAAATAAAATATCCACTCGATTAATTGCAGTTCTTTAACAAACTGATTAGTCAAAAAAGGGACTAACTACAACTTTAAAGGAAGTATTTTTGTATATTAGTAAGTGTTAAACTAATCCTTTCAGACACCTTCCATACAAATCGTCGTCAATATCCCAAACAGACGTAACTTATCTTGTTTGAGAATCAATGCATTAAATGCATTCAAAGATAAGTTTAATCACAAATATGAAATTGATTAGATTTAAACTAATTTGCTACTTATTTGGTTTATTTTAGTAACCGTCCGAGATTGACCAACCATAATTGCAGAAATTACAAATCCATACGGACGATAGATAACTTTTATCGCATGCCTTCATCTTAACAATCGTGTGATATTGGATTATAAACGTCAGCAAATAGAATATACAAATACACACAAAGGGGTGAAATTCATTTCAGAATATTACTATTTTGTAATTTAATTTGATTAATTTAATAATTGCAATTATTTTCTAATTATATGTACAAGTGGCAGTGGTGGTGGTGGCTTTGCTATGCAAATGCTTGCCTCACTAATGGCATTCTTACATGACTATGTACATAAAACGACAAGAAACCCATGGACAAGATGTTAGTGCAGCGGACAACGTTGTCGAAGTTGGGCAACATCATTATGGCTTCCTACACATCCTTGTACACACTGAAGTATTTACTTGGCTTACTGCTGCTCGTGCGTATGATTTTGGCTGATTACAACATCAACTTCATCGAGAGTGTTCTGGTGAGGAGCAGGACGTATCATAGCTTCAGCAATATGCCCATATTTGTGGGCCGAAATGTAAAACCAATTGAACTGATGCAATTGAGTAGATTCCTAAGTGTGGATTTGCAAGTGGCACAGTATATTATCGAATCGTCAGCAAATGATACATTGTGGCCGCCACTACGTCATCATATTAATGCGGATGCTTTGAATATAATTCTGTGCGATTCGAGTGAGGATTTAATTTGGAAAATTGTGGACAGACGCTTGAGAAATTTGAGACAAACTAAAATGATAATAGCATTTGGGGAACATGAAGGAGAAGAAGAAGGAGGAGAAGGGTTGGCCACCAAAGTGAAACTCATGTTTGCCTTATTGTGGCGTCTTCAATTCATTCAAGTGATTCTTTTGAGTAATCACTCAATCTACAGTTATACACCCTATCCAACAATCAGCATCAGTTTGATAGCAAATTCGAGTGCAAACCTATTTCCTAGCTTGAGCAGGGATCTTAAGGGTTACACCGTGTCCACGCCCGTGGAAAATGATATACCGCGCGTATTTTGTGTAACCGATTATGCAGGCGAATTGCACGTTAAGGGCTTCGCCTATCAACTGTTCACTGAGTTCCTGCGTCGCTTGAATGCCAAACTGCACATCACCAATCCGTATGTGAATCGTTCCATCAACTCAAATGTCAATATGAGCAACATTTTACAGAGGATTAGCACACATGAGTTGGAAATAACCCTCCATCCGTATTCGGGTATTTCGGAGAACATAGGCATTCTCTCCTATCCCATGTTCACACTGCAGAATTGCCTCATTGTGCCCGTGCGTAATGAGATTCCTCGTTATATGTACCTGTTGAGGCCCTTCGAATGGCACAGTTGGGCTCTGATTGTCGTTGCCATACTGTATGTGGCCTTCATTTTGGTCTGGGTCAGTCCGAAACTTCAATTGCCCGCCACACCCTTCCATGAGCGGCTGTCGCGTGGCTTTTTAGAGAGCATAGCCCTGGTATTGTTTCTGGCCTCAACATTTCGTATATATGCACCGAGGCCACGTTATTTTATTGTCTACCTGCAGCTGGCTGTTTTGGGTTTCTTCACCACCACTTGGTACTTGAATCTGTTGAGCAGTTTCCTAACCACATTTCTTGTGGGCCATCAGGTGGATTCGTTTGAGGATCTCATTGCGGCCAGTTTTCCCATCTTAGCCAAGGAGTATGAAGTGTATATGTTGCTGGAACAAATTCCGGCCCATTTGGTCAGGAAAGTGGAGCGTTTAATTGTGCCCGTGAACGCCAGTGTACAAATGTGTCATCTACTCAGTTTCAATACTACTTACTCGTATCCTGTGACCAAGGAACGTTGGACTTTTCTGGCTCTCCAGCAGCAATACGCCAACAAGCCCATACATCGCTATTCGCAGATATGCTTTGGCACGCCCAGGGTGGGCTACCCCATGCGCATGGATTCGCATTTCGAGCATCTGATGATGACTTTCATATTGGAGGTTCAAATGGCCGGATTGGATCATTACTGGTTGGTGGCCGACTTCAAGTATGCCCTGGAGGCGGGCTATGTGCACCTGATCGATAATGTCTTGACAATTAAGGCCTTAGACTTGGATAGCCTGCGTGTGGCTTGGTATGTGGTGGGAATCGGTTGGTTGCTGGGCATTGTGGTGTTCTTGAAAGAGATTTGGGTGTGTTCAAATGGAATGGGAGAATATGAAGCTTAGCTTTTGCCAGTAAATCTGTTAATCTATGAGGTCAGATATTAATATTCCAAGAGAAACTGTTAAGAATTTAAAAATAAAATGCGACGATTTGTGTTCCGCAATCATGGGAGAAACCATTGAACTAATTTAGATGTAATAGGTATGGAACGATTATTTATTTTATTGGGAAGAATATAGGCTATGTTCCAATAAATACATTAGACGCTAATGGCAACTAGATAGCTGTAGAGTCAACTATTGAAAACGTCAAATCGTTCACCTATATTGGGAGTGTCATTTCAATGGACGGCGAAGCGGCAGGACAACCACAGCTCGAGGCGTCTTCTCACAACTTAATAAAATATGTAACTCATTTTCTATATCTCTCCACACGAAGATACGACTTTTCAACGCTAACATCAAGTCAGTTCTACTATATGGTTGCGAAACATAGCTGGTGATTGACAGGATGACGCATAAGCTAGAAGTTTTTTTCATTGATAAGTGCTTAAGGAGATTGCTGAGAATGGGGTGGTCAAGAACAAAGCAGATACGTCAAGTAGACTAGAGAGGGATAAGTGCAAGTAGACGAGATTAGGAGAAGGAAGTGTAAGTCGATCGACTAGACCTTGCCTAATCCGTCGACTGAGATATGCAGGCAAGCACTTGAATGGAATCCACAAGGTAACAGAAGGCACGGAAGACCTCAAATGAACATGGAAACGTACTCTAGAAAAGGAAAATCTTTCAAAGCCACGGGAAATTCTTTTGGAGGAACTAAAACAATTGCGAAGGACCGAAATCGGTGGAAATGCTTTGTTGAGGCCCTATCACCATCAAGGAAGAAAGAGGACTTAAGAAGCTGGAGAAATGTTTATATATTTTACTGGACTCATTGGCTTTTAGCGGGTGACCATTTTTAAACCAGTTATGGTGGGTGATGTGGCGGAATTTATGGGGCGATGTGGTTAGAGAGGATATGTTGGGAAAGGTAGAAATTAGATAGATATTGGGTGTAAATTTGGAGTGATCTTTGAGAGTACATAATATGAAATTTTGAGGCGTAAGGGCTCCAAATATTTGATCTCACTCAAGCTCAATATAGATCCACTGGTTTCCCAAAAAGCTAGAAGAAAGGTTGCGAAAATCATGCAAGGACTTCTCTGGGCACTCATATCGTCGTAATTTTCACCGGCTGCCGTATCTCCTATCAGTTGGTGATATGGCCGATGAGTGATTTATGCCAGATGACGATATGAGCTTTGAAAAAAGAACCTGTTTTGCTTGTATGCATACGTAAAGCAGGTTTCTTCCTAGCGTACATGAGGGCCGTACGAACCGTGCCTATAAGTTCTATATCACAAAGTGATTTCTCAGACGAGTCAATCAGATTAAACAAAAGAAGAATTCCCACCAGGACTATGTGGCTAACATTTTGTATACTTGGACACTAAGAGAGATAATAGTAGGTATCTTCCTCGATTTCCTTGTCACCGCAGTACTTTCATACGTTGTTAAAGGTAAGACCACGTTGTTAAACTGACACGCCTTTTTTTGGAATATTTTAAATCTGCCATGAATTACTAGTCTCGAGCTCCAGGAAGTTGAACACAGATAGCGTACAGATCTGGCTAGCGTTATAAGCTCCCTCGATTGTTTCAGATTCAGATTCTAATTACTCATGAAATTATTTCAATCTGTCCACCAAATCATCAGTACACATAACAGACAAGTAAAACAATTTCCAGAATTTTTATATTATTTTATTTCGATGTAAATTTGCACATATGTACACATATACATAAACACTAATACCAGAGCGGTCCATTGCACCGACACACTTCTCCACACTATTAGCTTCTCCACCTTCTATCCCGCCAAAATCGACTAAATTTATTTTTCAACTTTACCAACTCTGTCCACTTCATTTCCACAATGAAAATCAACCCTGACATAACCAAACCGAACCACCAGACCAGCCAAATCGAACGAAAAAAGCGAATAGACAATGGTATGGGATCCACCTGCACATGCAACATTCGCACATATTTCAAAAGTAACGCATCCGCAAAGGCTGTCTCCTCCCAATACTCAGTGAAGCCCGACTGGCTGGCATACATAATGAAATACTTCAGCGGCCTTTGCAGGTGGGAGTCCCTCTGCATTGGGAAGACATGATAGTACGGACCCATACAAATGTGCGACAAACGAAATATGGGCTTGAGCAGGAAACGCTGTTGAAGGTTGAGAAATCGCCAGCGATCGCTTTGGACACTATAACCATAGCTGGTGTTCAGGCGATCGCGATGCAGGTCCATAACATGCTTCTCCACGATTTCCACTTGATCCATGAAAGGCTTTGGATATTGTTCCGGCTGCTTGCTGAGCATTTCATATTCGAAGTCCAAGACCATAATGGGCAATTTGGCCACAATAACATCCGACACCGAGTTTATCTGCCGTGGTTCGGGCGAACTGGCCAGATAGCTGGCCAGCTTCGAGATGTACATATTCGAGTTGACAAAGCCCAACACAAAGAGTATACAGAAGAGGAAATGCATACGCCAGAGCGGAGCATTCAGTATGCGCATGGGAACGATACAGATTAGCGAACACATGGATTGAATCATCGATGCACTAAAGTCACGCTGGCGTTGGGGTGAACACAGCCAAATGGCCACGGCCACATAGAATAGTGCGAAGAAGAATAAAAACCACATGGACTCCTGAAAGGTATGCTGCAAATAGAGATGATCGGGCGAACGATTGCGTTGCGGCACCATGATGCACCAGTCGTTAATGCCTATGGGGTAGCTGCGTCCGATAGTGACTTCGGTCATCTCCGTGTACGAGTGAATGCTTATTTCCAGTGTATTGTCCGCAATTTGATTCATAATCTTTGTGGTCTCCAGGCGCTCATCCGTATTCGTGCTGGTGTCCTTCAGGGTGGCATTGATCGTCTCAATGAACGAAGTGAACAGATAACCCGAGGTGCCACTCACAAATACAATCTTATCGGTTAATTTTTTCGTACGATTCTTACCGAAAATACGCGGCATGTCATAGCGTATCGGGGTGTCCACCACGAAACCCTTCAAGTCCTTGGAATAGTTCACAAAGAAATCCTTGGCACTCCAATGGAATGAAACATTCTCCACAGACGACTGCGGATAGGGATTGTGTATGTACACATTGTTGCGTATGGTTAGCAGAACGGTATTGATGAATTGACGCTGCCATATCCACTCGTATGTCGCATGTATGATGGATCAAAACTGTTGCAAGTCATTGAAGTTGTCGTAGAATTCGTCGGTCCTCATGATGGGAAAGAGTATGAAAATCGTCTTCAGCAAACGTACATCCCGCAGGCTGTCCGCAGCCACCTCCATTATGGGATCGTCATGGTGCGTGGTGAATATAAGAATTAACGAGGGCGTACTCAAAAAGCCATCCATTAGCAATGGATGATCAATGCCATGTACGATGACAGTCGGCACTGTGGGAAATGTATCCCAGAATGAGTCGAAGAATTGCAAGGCCGAATCCGTGTCCACACTCAAACGTTTCGTTATGTAGAATACGAAGTTCTTAAAATGATACAAATCATGCACGCTGCGTATCACCTCAATCACGAAAGTGTTATTGACCGATTGGGGAAATTCAGTTGCGGTTGTAGGCGATTCCTGTGCCACCGATGCGAGGAGTAGTGCAAGTGCCGTTGTACTGTTCAGTGTCATGATCTTGTTTGCCGTTGTACTGTTACTAAAGGGCTGAACTGTCGGTGGCTTATGTTTTATGCACGCATTCCGCCATTTCTTTTTTTATACTCTAATTCATGTGTCGGCTGGCCGGCATGTGGCATTATTTATTGAGAGTGATAAATGGCTGGGTGGTTGGTTGAGGTGATTACTGCCGGCTGGCGCGAAGATGTATTTGTATTTTATTTGATGCACAATTCCATGCTCAACAATGTAAAGAGCAGGCAAATTTTACAATGTAATTGTGTGTGCTGATTAGAACAGTAGTGTTTAGTTAGAAAATAATTGCAATAAGGCCGGAAAATTAAAAGAAATAAATGATATTAAACGTTTTAGTGTCAGCAAAATCATACTGCGGCATAAAGTAAATTTTAAATTTACATTTTTTAATAAAAAAAAACCCAAAGACATTTTAACAAAATTTATCGTTAAAAATAAAGCCTGCATCCAAATAAAAATTATAATTTTTTTAAGAAATAAAATCACAATAATATTGTATATTATATGTATATAAAATTCTTTGTTTGTCTGTGCGGATGCCTGCCCTCATCTTATAGAAGCCACAAGAGAACCCTTTCTTGAGACACTTGAGGCAGTTCAACAAGAAAAATTAGGGGTGGCAGATATAATAGGCTCTCCTGAAGCAACCAGTGGACTTAGGTAGCTGCAGTTGCTTATATCTACATATGTATATATTATGGGAGACCATCCAGAGCCGAAGTTTTGATTTCTCCAGAAGAGAACGTGTCAGATCAAGTTGAGGATCTCCTACAGCCATGGACCTAGGAAACTCTAGGAAGTGCACGAGATGGCTACATATTCTCGAGGCGGATATTGGAAGGGTCGTGGCAGCTCAAAATATAAGCTTCAAAAAGGGGTCCAAGGAGAATGCAAGAGGGGCCAAGGCAGGTGCAATATACAGTTGCGGTCAATCAAAATAGTAGCGATCGAAATATGAAATTTTTATTATGTTTTCGAACATTTTATAGTTATGATATTGGTACCATTAGAAAGGTCTCTTGGACTCCTTTCGATTGCGTACCAGAACACCTTAATACGTTAAGTACTTATCTATCGAGAACATAATTTTTAAAAATGTACTTACTTTTCAAAACCTTTTATAGTTCAGAATAGAAAAACTTTCGTATTCTTCAAGCTACAAATTTGATATTCAGGTTCGCATTCGGAAAAAGAGTAAAAAACACTAAAAAAAAAGGGGAACAAGAGACAAAAAAGGGAAAAGGTACAAAAAAGGGAAAAAAGGGGAGAAAACTAAAATGAAATAAGGGAAAAAAGGAAAAAAAGAGGCGGAAAAAATGGTATAAAAGGAAGTAAACTAAGGGAAAAAAATAATTTCAGCAATTTCTATTTAAAACTATGTGTTTTGGTAAGTTTTTAATCTTAGGAACAAACCAGCCAAAAATGCTTAGTTTTTAATGTAAATGGCTGAATTTAATTTAAAGAAAATTTATTTTCTACTTTTTAATCAGTGAATAAATGAACCATTAATAATAAATTGAAAAAATAATAAAAAATATATTTCTGACTAGTTTTTTTGCATTAAAAAATATTTGTTATTTTAGCATTCTACCACACTATAGGTCCACTTTCCCAATGTCTGATTAGAACTTAATTCTCCGATTTGCGAATACAAGAGTCGATAAAAATGCTAATCAGATATTGAGAAAACATTTAATTCCCGAAATATTTCCTGAACAATTTCTTCAAAATCGATTCATACCTTTGAGTTTGCCCTTTTCTTTTGGATCGGTCCCAAGGAAACTTGTATATATTCTGATAATAAGATTTATAATAAACACTCCCTTGCTTTCCGTTTTTTAGATAAAATCGTTTACGTTTTATAATTGCAAAATTATGTGATGATATTTTATTACTCATACGCAGTGTATGGCAGAAAATGTTTTTCTTTGAATTAAAGGATTTAATTCAAAAACTTATGGATATTTAAATATACAATTTTTCAATTAAAAATGTAAACAATTTGATCCAGAAGAGCTGACAACTGGCAATTGTTTATTCTCAGCCTCGCCAAAAGAAAAAAATATTTTATTTTCCACATTCCCTTCCAAACAAGTCCGATTCTTTCTGTACCCCAAATCCTCTCCTGTTCTTCAAAGCCTCCACATTTTATTGTCTAACAAAACCAAAATGGCTCATAAACCAAACTATATCTGAAGATCTAACAAACCGTTCGCTCTATTTACCAAGCCATATAATTTGACAAATCGTTTATGGCCATGCAATTTTAATTTCGTGCAAAATATTTCACTTGAAACCAAACGATTTCGTGTATTCAAGTGTGTTGTACTTCAAAATCAAATGTTCGCAAAGGCTGAACAAAAAAAAAACAACATCCGAAACCCTTTACCGTGTACGACACTCCAAAGTAGAACCACTACTCAACGTATAGCTCTTTACGCTTGCCATTACCACTTGACACACGACATGTCACACTCGAGCACCAGTCGTGTCGCCAATTTGTTGGAACAAAGTATACTTTTCATTTCTCATTTTCGATTCATTGCATACTTTCGGCCGTGTTCAAGTGAGTGTTAAAGTTAAATAATGTGCCGCTGCTCTTTAGACAAGTTTGCCTATTTATTAGCAAACAAAGAAATGAAATAAATGTGTTGAAATAAGAAAATAACCAAATTGTATTAAGGCATGCAAGAAAGCGATTAGCTCTGGGTTTAGGTTTAGTGACGTGAACAGAAGCTTTAAAGATTATATTGTGCAATTTCCTTCTTGAAATGTGTCCACAAATGCGGTTTTGTATTTCTTTAATGGTCGCGTCAACACAAATATCTTCGATAACTGTCAGTAATTTGTCAAAATGTTGAACACTCTTAGAAATGCACGAAAAATCAGAGGCAAATCATAGATATTTTATTTGGGGGGGCATGAGGTGGTCTACTTTGCTTGGAATGTTGGTAATAGAGAAAGAAATAATTGAAAAATTTAAAACAAAATATTGAAAAATAAACTTTAATTAAAAAAGAAAAATTATTATAATTTGAAAAAAAATTTTAAATATAAATTTTTTCGGGAATTTTTTTAAATTTAAAATTATAATAAAAAAACCTTAAAGAAAAAAAATATTTTTTATTTAAAATAAAATACTTTTAGTGTAAAAGTAGTCATATGAAGGTAAGGCTCTATTAACGTGTCAAACGACAAATTTTAAATTGTTTAGGAGGCATGATTAGTAGAAATTCGATTTTAATCTGTTTTTAGTGTTGTAAACCTTTTGAAATGTAATCGCAAAGATTTCTTTAGTGTAATAAAGTCTTACATCCAAACCTGAATGGATGATAATACGTTATTTCACTATGTACAACGTATTCCCTAATGGCGCTTGACACGTGTTTGCTGTTACTCAAACAAGAGATCAAAATGTTTATGTTTAACACTTCATTTAAATTCACATACGCCAAAAATTTAAATTATATATGGTCGTTTAACACGTTTTTCCAAATTACCTCTTTTGGTACACTTTTTGAGGGTATAAGCTTCCCATTTTTGGTCAGATATGATGCTCCACTATTTCTTAGTTATTTACACAATTATCAGCACGTGTAACGTTAATGCACTGCATGCATCATTAAAAAGTTATTTCCATGCCTCTGGAAGACTGGAATTGGAAATTTTTGTCATTCTATGATGCGCAAGAGACAACTTAACGGTAATCTGGGAAAAAAAACAGTTTTGAAAAAATTGTCGGTTGACACGTTGTGAGAGACACACATGCCTATATAGAGTCATAAAATAGAAGTTATCAAAAATTATCATTTGACTTTAAATTTTGTATGCAAAATGCAATATAATAAAATAATAATTTATGACAAATTCCCATTTATGACTCTATATATGACGTCTTGTTAATATATGAACCTTTGTAATTTATTTTTTTTATAATTTAAAGCAATCTTGTGGAGGCCGAGGAAACTTGTATACTACAAAGTCCCTTGCAAAATACGCCACTGCCTGCCTACACGCGAAATATGACACCGGAAGCTCTGATGCAATATTGAACTTATTTCAACATTAGGCTCCTGTCGACTATGGTGAAATCATCGAGATGACAGTTTGCATTTGTGGGTTTGTATGATTTGTATTAAGTAGGTATGTGTGTGTATACTCGGGTAGTGCTCATAACCAAAATATAATATTCCCGCCAACAAAAAAAAAACCGAAATGTGGCTTATCGCATATCCGCTTATACATTTTTATAATCTGATACAAAATGCAATTAACAGTATCATCGTTCGTATCGTGTGTGTGTGTGTGTGTACTTGTGTGTGTGTTTGTGGCCTAATCGTTTTTGATTGATGATGATGACGATGGCAGCGAATTGCAAATGCCGGATATCGGTTGCCGTATAGCGGATGTTGTTGCTCGCGCGCTGATGTTTGATTTTGTGGCCATTCAATTTGTTATGGCTTAGCGAAATTTGAAATTCAAATGTTATTTTTTTCACACGCACATAATCTGATTATTCGCATTGGCAGCCTAGTCACCCCACGATGACAGCTGTATTGAGTTTATTGCCTATTTTCGATTTTTTTTTCCCCGGATACACTTACTAATAATAATTTTATGGTTTTTGCCTATGACACATGCCATATTTCAGGCTCAAATCAAGCTTAAGACAGCCTTTTCGAATTATGCACTTCGTTGAGTAAGTAAGAGGAGAAATCCCTACGATGTGCCATTATTTTTCTTGTGTCGTTTCTTGTCGCTAACAAATATTAAGTACAAATTTGACACACTTTTTTAGTTTGCGTGGGAATGAACTCAGCTGCTGGCTCATTTCGTAGATGAGATTTTCGCTTTTTTTTTTAAAGTTTTTACAAAATTACTCAAACCAATCTTGAAATATTTAAAAAAAAATAGAGAAAATTATACTACGTGTACTCTAAAGCGCTTTAAAAAGGTCATCCCAAGTATTCAGCTTTCAAATAAATTTTAATTTTGTACTACCAAGTCACAATCTTAACTTGTTAAATATTTGGCAATTTGCACCACTCTCACGTTCCTCATCTCCACAAAATGCTGTTCACTTTAAAATTAAATACGCTAACATGAAATTCATTCGCTTAAATTCCTTCTCATCTCCTTGGAAAATCATTATTTTCAATTAATTTTCAACGTCCTTCTGAAACACCCGCCTAACCGCCATCACCCCATGCCCACACCTGTACTCACATTCACTTCCTTCCAATATCTTTTGCTGGCGCTAATGCTTCTAATGACTTGGGCGTACATTCTTCTTATTTTTCGCAGTAAGTTCTTTCGTTCATTCATTTGTTGCCAGGTAGTTGTGCACCATCGTTTCCTCGTATTGCAAGCCTGCCCACCTGTCAAACTGTTACATCCGCACGGCAAATGAGAAAATATTTAATGTGTTAAATTTGGCGTAGAAAATATGGCGATTTCGTTGGCGGTTTTCTTCATTTTCATTTTCTTTTTCATTTTCATTTTTATTTTTGTATTTTAGTAATTTTATATCCGGCAGTCAACCTCCTCTTTTTCTTCCAACACACACACACACACACGCACACCTCTTCTACGCCCTGCCCACCGTTTGTTGATTTGGGGGCGCGTTCAATTTCGGAAGTGCAGCTGCTGCCACTTGACATGAACTACGAAACAACTTGAGGGCTTTTCAACTACTTCCATTTGAGAACACACACAAAATTTGTACGGGAAAAAAAAAATGAGAAACCGAATAAAATAAATAAAAACATAAAACCATGCTGGATGAAGAAAAAGAACACCTCGCTGGCTTAATGTATTTTTTCGCCCACGGCTGTCGATGTGGTAAGTTTTAAGTGATTTTAAATTGAAATTTATATTTTTTTCCAGCCGATGCTCATTCATTTACGTGGCATATTTTCAGAATACATAAGAGCCAATGTTCAGCGAATATCTGTGGTTTTTTGCCAATTAAAAGCTCTTCGACTTCGATAACTCCTTTTGACTTGTGGCTGTAGATCTGATTCGAAATTAATGATACAGAAGAAACTATTTAATAAATTCAATTTAATTATTTAATTCACCAATAAGTACAAAAATTTCAATACCCACAAAGGCAGGATTTTGGTTGGATTCTTAAATAAAACATATTCAAAAGCTCAGGAAATACTTTGGAAATTGTATTTAAAACGTGATTCTCGTGTACATAACATGGTTAATTCATTAAAAGTAAGCAAAAAAAATACTTTCGCTCAAATACATACCAGCTGGGAGCAAAGCTCGCACGCCATTGATCTAGTGTACAACTGGAGTCGGAACTGCAAAAATTCTGATAAAAGGACAGACACTCAAACATTTGCTTAAACATTTGCCCAACGCTGGACAAAGCTAGATTGGAGTCTTGGAGACTTGCTATGGAACTTATTGGTTATTGGTCTGTATGAAGTCTATCACAGGCTCTTCGGCTCCTCTCTAAACTTGCCTTGGTAAGTAGTACTTACATTGCAGAGAACTGCATGCGGTCATGTTTTTCTGTCTTGCAATAAGCTCTTAAAAAAAGGGGTGCAAGTGTATACCGGGACCGCAAGCTAAGCGATAGTTGTTTTGAGAAAAATTTCAACAAAGGAGTCAATCACATACTCGGTCAAATTTGTTAGTCGTGCAACAACGGATCTTCGTCGTGATCTCCGCTATGCGATGGTATGTATGAATGTTAACGAAGAAGGGAAACACCGCAAACACCGCAATCACTCAAAACAGAAATTATGTTGCGATGAGCATATTTTACATTTACATTGAGTTACATGAATTGCTTCATAGAAAAACATACAAATTGATTTCGACTGTCGCCACGACTATTCATTTGTAGCCATCACTTCGAATAATTTGTTTTTGCGGTGTTTCGTACTTGCGGTGGTGATTAACACTTTCATCGCATTTTTCTGCTTCACATAAATGTGTATTTCTATTTTACGCATAGACAGCTTTGATTTAATACTGTATTTTTTGAGTCAACGTGGTGAAAACTAAGTGTGCATGCGGTATATGAGAGAGTGCGGTGCTATTGATTAGTAAGAGAATTATTTTTGGTCTAGCCGAAGCTTTTAGACCATTTATCAATAATTTATCGATTATTTTTTCGATATTTTTTCAATATTTTATCGATGATTTTTAATATTTTATCGATAATTTTTCGATGATTTTTTCAGATTTTTATCGATATTTTTTCGATGATTTTTAATATTTTATCGATAATTTTTCGATATTTTATCGATGATTTTTTTAATTTTTTTCCAATATTTTTTCGATATTTTAATGACAAGTTTGGAAAGTTTATTGATATGAAGATTTTTTGATATTTTATCGACAATTTATCTATAATTTTTCAACAATTTATCAACATTTTAACGATAATTTATTTAAAATTCATGGTGTAAAACCTGACTTAGCTTCAAAAATATTACAGAATTCAGTACAGAAAAAAACACACACAAGATATTGTACTTTGTTGAACTGTATTACTATTATCCCGTTTTCAACATTCTTAAAGTGTTTCTTTGTCTACTTGCCAAACTATGCTTTGGCTACTATCAGTCCCGTCCATTGGTCAACAAGAACTCTAACGCCAACAACAGGAAAATTCTTTGCATTCTTGCTTCAATTTAATGTTCATACAATCCTTCTAAATGTAAGAGTTAATGGCAGTCATAGGCAAACAAATTTTGGCTGCTTGAAATGTGGAAAAACTAGAAAAAATAAAAAACTGGAATAAAATAAAATAAATGTGCGAATTCCCAACTGCTTAAATCAGCATTTGACTGACTTTAGCTACTGTTGTTGTTGTAAATTATTCATGCACTTCACTTATTTGCGCTTCACAGAACGAAAGATTTTCATACTCTTTCCGTGCGTTGAAAGTGGCAATTTCCGTCAAAACGAAAATGAGGATATTATCCGAGCAATGATGGATAAGAGAATGGAATGGTATTTTCAACAGGAATTTGCATAAGTATTGGGAAGGAAGGAGTTTCGTTTCTTTTCTTTTTTTTTTCGTCCTTTTAAACTATTGTATATTTGACTGTAGAATCAGAAGGAAATATAAATGGTAGAAAAAAAAGGGAACAAATTGAGTTGAGACATCAACCAAATGCCTAATGTCAGATGACAAATGGAAAGAGTGGATGACAAAAAGAAAATAAAAATAAACGACAACTGCCTTCATAGCCCAGTGATCCCAGTGATAAGGTCAAATTTGCTTGGGCAAAACAGAGAGGAAGTTAGAAAATAATGGGGAGATTGGTTTAAGGGACTACATTTAATGTTACTCATACGCCACATGAAACGGAAAAATTTAATTTTTTTTTTTTGGAAATTATCTTTAATTGTTGACTTGATTTCATTGTAACTTTGCTTCTGTCTTAATTTAATTCTATCTTAATTTCCATAATGAGTTCAATTTGTTTTTCCAATTATATGAAATTATGTCTGATTGTTCAACGAATTTAAACTTTATTCTTATCCTGATTGTGGTTATTATTGCATTTATGCTCTTTTCTCCGAATTTTCCTTGCCTAAATTGTTGTTATTTTTAACTTTTCGTTTGTCGCATTGTTTTGCGTTGCCTTCTTTTGCCTTCATTTGTTGTCCTTTTTTTCATTTCAAGTGTATCTTTTTTTCGTACTCCGTTTAACAACTTAAGTACCTACAAAAGTTTTGCATCATTATCTTTGGGAAACACAACTGACATACACTGAACGAAGTAGTAACAGTGGAAAGATGAACGGTTGCAATGTTCCAAAATTGTTTGTAAAGAAGTACAATTTCTCCGACTTATTGTACAAGATGTCCCCGGCAAATAAGTCCGCAAGAATGGGTTGTGATTTTTTGTGTGAAAACAAGAAAAGGTCAAAGTAGAGTCAATCTGGTCCCATTTCCCATCTACAGACGAAATTATGTTGATCACACAGGTTTGTCAGCACATTTTGTGGCATCATTTTGGTATTACTTACTAATCCCAACAGGCCATCAAGGACATGGCAATGCGATTCTGCAAACTGGAAAGTTAAGCAAAGTTCTTAATTTCATTACCCTGGGGAAATCCCGATATGGTACATTCACATAAAATACTCTAAAAATTAAATTGTATGTGAGGTGCCACGCCAATTTGGCATATAAACCGATGGGAGCTCATAACTCACATATGGTGTTAATATGACTTCGATACGTTCAGTGGCTTAGCCGTAATGCAGAAACGAACTTACGCACCAACGTTTTTATACAGGGGTGTTCCGCCTTTCAGTGCAAATTATAAAAAGGACAATTCCTTGGGTCGAACAAGAAAAATATGTTATGGGAGGAGTGGGTCCATCTCATACCAGTTAGGATATACAAATGAAAGTATGTCGAAACATGGCCTTCAGAGGTGTCATCAAGTTTGAAGCCATAAATATTGAACTAGTGCAGCTAAAAGGCTGTCCTTAAGCGTATTGGAAAGGTAATTGAATGACAAAAGAAAATGTTATAAAATGCAAAAATTCTGATCAAAATAAAAAGTGTTTATCATCAAAACACAAAAAAAAATTTTTTCCCATAATCAAAAAAAAATTTTTTTTTTTAAATATGTGATTTTTATTTAGTGATACAGGGTTTTTTTGTGACAATTTTCTACAAAATATTTTTAATAATTCTTTTTTGCGATCAATAGCTTTTCTTATTATTACGATTTTCGGCAGGGATTAGTTGAAGGGGCGGGAGCCACACCCATTTTTCTAGGTTTGAGATTTTCCTCATCATTAGTTCGAGGCTTCATGAGACGCCTCGTACAAAATTTCAACCTGCTATCTCATCGGGAAGTGTGAAAAAACCACTGGATGGACATTCACCACTCACCACAAACCCAAGGATTTTATAATATAGATTGCCAGAAAAAGGAGAAGAAAGCTTAAATATTTAAATAAAAATGCCAAGCGATAGGTGCCGTGTAGAAAAATATTTTTTTTTGTAATTCTCCCAGGTTGGAGTTGATCTTGACACTTGTCACTAAAGTCGGATTCACTGACCACGAGCTGAACATTTTCAACGTTTTTCTTATATGGAGTTTATCGGTTCTCTATCTAACAACTCACAATGAGAGAGTAATGAGAACTTGCTGCCGCTCTTTGTGTGAATTAAAATAATTTTAATTGTTGGTCTGCTCATTTTGGGAAGCTTTTGCCAGAATTGATTTGAGATAAGAAATTTTTTTGTGGAAGCTTCAAAATAGTTTAATATGGCAATACTGTCGTTGTGAATTGCAAATGGAAAATGTTCAGACCATTTTGCATGTCACTGAACCGAACTGCGACACATTCTCTTTGAGAGAGCAAGAAATGATCAGATCGTGGTCAGTGAATCCGCCTTAAGATGTACTAACTACTCACTGAGCTACGGCCTCCCACTTGTTGTTTTTCTTTAACTCTCTGAGAATTCAGGCCTTAGCTAAACAGGAGTTAATTCGTTAGGATATAATTTTGCAAGCCGTGGGCAGTTTTTGAATTTTTAAAATTTTTAAATATTAGAAATTTTTGTGTTTTGATTTTAATGGATTATTATATAGTATTAGACATTTTTTTTAAATTTTGTCAATTTATTTTTAATTTCATCATAAAAAAAAATTTCCGACTCCTTCAAATTTCTTTTGAATGTTTCCACTCTTTTTTTATTTATTTTATATTTTAAAGTTCTTCATATTTTTTTTTAATTTGGTGCCTTTTTTTTATAGTGTACCTCCAATAAGACAGAGTCTATCTAGCCGGCATTCCACTTTTTAGTTCCTGACTTCTGACTTGCACAGTGTAAACTGTAAATTGTAAAAAAATAGTTTCTTTTGTTGGAGTAATTATACTAATGAACATGTTTTATGTAAAGGACAGTTACGTGTTTAAGGATACGAAGGAGCTCAAGATGTTTCGTTATTGCTCATTTCGTATTTCGTTTCGAAATTCAAAATTAAACAGATGCAATCTCCTTGAAAAGAAACAAAAAATCTTCCCCCACTGCTGCCATACGAAAAGCTTTTAAAGTTTTCATTTCGACAAACTCTCGCAAAACGAATGAATTTACAATCTTCGCAAATGCAATTAAGAGATTGCCTAAATAAATTAAAAATTTCCTTTTGACATGAAATATACTAGTACTCTGTTCTTACGAGCAGCGGTTAAGTGTCAAACTTTGACAACACACAAAATTAATTGAGTTTTTTTTTGCACTCGCTCGCTGTTGACTACTTGAGAAGTATGTCGGGCAATAACAACTACATAAACAGTTGTTATTTTTTCGTTGTTGTTTTTGTTGTAAGCAAAGACGAAAATAACCCCAAAAAAAAAGCATAAAGTACACCCGAAATGCAGTAGCTCCTTTAAAAAGTGCACCATCATTTCAGGCGGCAACGTTACCATCGCCACCACCAACAGCACCATCGCCACCACCACCACCACCATCGCCAATCCGAGAGGCGTTGCGGCATTGACATTAGAGAACCGCAGCAACCATGTTTCTGCTGTTGCATCTGCTGTGTCGTTTGATGTGCTGCGCAAGTGGAAAGTTAATGCCGAGTCGTTGCAGAAAACAAGCGAAGAGATTGTGCGGTTGAATGAGGGGGGAAGGCACGAAGTTTATACGCGGGTTGACTGACTTGCTGCACACTGTATGTACATAGCAATGGGAAAACATTGCATTGCGCTCTTTGGCAGCATCACAAACTACTTTGGCGATGTTTGTAAATTTTGCGCACTGAGGGCTCCATTACCAAGTTGACATTTGAGTGGAGTGCATACACCCGTATGTTATCGGATTCGTAGGGGGACTTTAAGGGGAATACTTTATCGCTTGGAGTTGGCAGTAAAATGAAAGGAGTAATAATCGCATTATATCGCAAAATTTAAACTAATGTTGTGCTGGGGGCGAGCAACAAAAAAAAATGTATTTTTCGGGGGGGGGGAGAATATGTGTGTATAATAGGAGAACAATGTGTGGTGGAACTATATCATAACAGCTTAAGTCGATAAGTTGAGTTTGGTAATATTTTCCCTCGGTGAGATTCATTTTCATTGTTTGGAAGGATGTCACTCGCACATATTGTAGATTGTATGATGTTGTTAAAATACAATAACGTCCTCAACTGGTATTTAAAAAAAAAATCTATTCTACTTTCAAAGGATTTTAGGAAAAAAAAATATTATGACTTGATTGTTTTTTGATTGCTGGCGTACGGTGTAATATTTTAAATCCTTATGTTGTTGGTTGGTTTTTTTATAATCTAAAAATACATGAACCTGCAAGTACGGCACCAACTTCAAATCGTATACGTTTTTGTTAATTACACAATTGTGCGATGCTATTTTATTACTCATACGCAGTGTATGGCAATACCTTTTTTTATGATTATTAAAAAGCATCACACACTTGTGCAATTTAAAATCGTGATCAATGTCAATGATAACAAGTGATTTTAGAGTTTATTTGGAAATATGGGCTAACTATTGATTTATACTCAACTAATCCTAAAATTATGAAATATTAATCAGAATTTATGATTATTTGATGGAGGTTACTGCACTTTTGTGGAAAAATCTTTCTAACGATAAAGGATATCGTATTGTATATTCGACAAACATATTATACTTAACCCTAGCTACAATGTTGCTGAAAATGTTAACCCGAGGTCAAAACCTCGAGTAACTCGCTTATTCGAGATAATCCAGAAAAAAAACCCATTAGGCCATTGTTATGTAGACCAAGACCTATCAGAATCTGTTATCAGATCGGCAATCATAAAAATTAACCCTAATCTTGTCGCATAGTGTTATGTTAAAAGGGAAAATCATAATTCATGTTTAAGTGGAACAAATTAAGCAAACACAAATCACAAACTATGATTTTTCATTTCAACAGTATTTATGATTAAGAATTCTTGATTAATGACTACTTATTAATTTATCAATATCGTAATTAATTTTTTCATATTTTATTCTACAACTAGTAAATCACCCGTGACTTAGCACGGACCATCATTGATTTCTATCCGAAAGCACACCATACAAAATCAAAGTTTTTTGACTTTTGAGTAGTGAACGGACAAGTTGGAGCTGACATCAATATGGACAACACTAATACAGATGTGGGCGGGGAAACATCCCAGCCAATAATTTTATCGTTAAAGAGCTCGTAAACGAAAAATTTTCGATCGAAATGCGGACAAAACAATCGTAGGCGACACACGATAACGATACGTTTACGAGTCCGACTTCGTTCTTAATTTTGCATCGAAAAGAGTTATCTCGTTATCGAACCAAAATGTGCTCGTTAACGAATACGTTTGTTCGTTAAAAGACTAGTAAACGAAATCGTTAAAGAATTCGTTAACTAAGTCGTTAACGAGTTCGATTATGAAGACGTTAACGATATTTTATCGAGGAAATGACGACTATCGTAATATACGAGTGAATGTCGGACATTTCTCGAATATTTTTGATAGAAAAAAGTTCGTAAAATACGATCTTCGTAAAAAGTTCGTTCAATTATTGGCTGGGATATAACACTCAATACAAATATGAATTACCCAGCTGAGGTGAGCTTATTTGTCAGTGATAATTACTTGCCTTTATGTTAAGATAGACCAGCAAGATGGCGTACTTATCTCGTGTATTGGGAAACATTTTCAACTATTTTCAATCTTTGTTCCATACTGCCTATATCTACTTACCGCTTCGATTTCATTCTTTTTTTCCCAGAAATATTTTCCATTCCGCTCAGATTTTGTGGAAATAAATGTCGTAGCTACAAACCTGATTTTTGTTTCCAATTGGACGTCATCCATAACTTACTGGCAAAAAGACTTCATACCCAACTTACTTCGCTCCATCCTTCACCCAACCATAAATGAAAAATCTTTAATAAATTGTTTTAGATATTATTTTTATTTATTTATTTATTTAAATAATGTTGTTTTTTTTTAAATGGTTTTGTTTGTTAGTATAATAATATTTAGAATTATTAATAATTTTTATTCAATACTCAATTACTCGTATGTATATAATTGCAATATATTTGCTATATTGTATCATACATATATTATGTATAATAGTTAAAGACTTTTCTGTCGCTTTACAATTGTTCCATTTTCGGTTTGCTAATAATTTTCATGTTGTTTTTACTTTTATTTTTAACATTTGCTGTTTGCTTTTGTTGTCAAATTTATTGTTTTGTTTAATAGTTGGTAAATATTTTTATTAAATTTCCATTTTTTTTCTTCGTTTAAACTTTTGTAGTGTTTTTGTTTTCTTCACGTATTTATTCGCTGGTATAATTTGCAATAATTTTTTGTTACCGTTTCTTCAATTCGTTTACGAAATTTTTGGTTTTTAGACTTTTTTTCGTTTGTTCGTTCGTTTGTTTGTTTGTTTTGTTCATTCGTCATCAAAGCGTTAAATAATCTTTGGTTTTTGGTTTTGTTTTAATTTCAACTAAAACAAATAGTTTTTAACAATTCATTACGGCGATATTTAACAATATTTAATATTTTTTTACTGTTCATTATTTTTTTATTTTATTTTCAATTCGATACTATTTGCAATTTAATTGTTTATGTATTTGTATGCTTTATTTTTTAGTAATTGCCTATATTAAAATTTTAGTCATCTATTTATTTTGTTTTCTTTTTAATTGTAAAATTTGCTAATTTGACACACTTAAAGCGGAAAAATTAAAAAAAAAACCTCAGCAATTGGAAATGAGTTTGAAAACATTAAAAATTCAACTAAAAATTATTTGTTTTTAAATATAATATTACCAAAAATTGAGCCTATGTACTTTTGTAGTGTTTATGTTTCTGGTATTTGTTGTGTTATTTTTTTCTGCCTAAGCTTTGTATTTATAATTAATTAAATACATATTTGTATTAGTAAAATATATCATATATATATTTGTTGTTATTTGTATACAGTTGGTATTTCGCTTTGCTTGTTGGTATTCGTACAAGTTGAGAGTTTTGCTTTTTTTAAATTTAATTTAATTTAAATTTCTTTTTGTTTTTTCCAAAATCTATTGTGTTTTTATTCACTTTTTGGTTTTCTTTGTTTTGTGGTGGTATTTTGCAGTCAGCGTTGAAGATTTAGTAGTAGTAACGTTCTGTAGCGCTATAGCTCAAAACAATCTTCTATAGATTATACTCATAGAAAAAATAAAATGGCAGACAATTAATATAAATTTTAGAAATTATATTGTTTTGTTTTGCTTACTAATGGCGTCTTACAATTTTTTTCAATGCATTTTTGTATGAATTTCTCACAAAATTTACTGAAAGGGTGAAGTTGAGTCACTTGCATAGTCAATTTGGGTTGATGTATTAAGAGCCTACTAACATTTGATACATGAAATATAAATCAATTATTAATTCAAAGGAGAGGGAGGTTTGGTTCTTACCACTGACCCCAACGAGTCATCAAATTATTATCAATAATTTTGATCAATTTGAAATTTATAAAATTCAAGCAAAATCAAGTAGCTTGTGAGCTGAGGTAAGTCTGCTTTATCTACTCCTTGAATCATTCAGTGTAACGCAATTTTTTTTTGCACTTTTTTTTAGCTTAAGAAGTGGCTTGAGTACGGATTTATATCGGATTTATATCGGATTTATTCTCAAATTGAAGAGAATAAAATTTACTTGATTCACTGAGGTTATGATTAACTCCTCAAATATACTGACAAGTGAGCAAAGTTCCATGACTTAAAATCTGAGTTTGTCTAAAAATTACCTAAAAATTTGTAGCATATTTTTTGGATGAAAAAAAATAATGAGTTGAAGTCCATTGCTCAATAATTACAATGTTATTGCGCGAATATTTCATTACTTTGTACGAATTCGATAACGATACGATGACGTTGTAATTATCAGAGCGAATTAAATTATACATTTAAAATTTGTTGCATATTTTTTGGCGCGTTATTGTGCACTTATAGTGCGAAATGCCAGACAGCTATCCGATAACACAGTAATTATTGAACTACATATTCATGTTGGTATTTTCTGTTTTTTTGCCCCAAAAAGTATGCAACAAATATTTAATTTTTAGTCCGGTCTGGTTGTTGATTGTTGAGCTATCGACTTCAAATTTTAAACTTACAACGTTTTCAAGTCCGAATAATATGCAACTCACTTTTTAGTGTTTAGTGGATCCACCAGTAAAATTCAGACATTCAACTCAGTAAAAACTTAATAAAAAAAAACATTTAAAAATTGTTCTTCTACTTAGACAACTTTAGGAAGCTGTGAAGCATAATCACTCCAGATAACAGATGGAAGACATTTTATTCAGTAACCATAACTGAAATTGAGTCCACGCACAACTGTAAGAAGAGACATTTCAACTATCAATTACAACGATCTCCAAGTCGAACGAAATCCTGGTAATGTATTGTACCTTGACTTGCCCGTGATAAGGTGTCACCAATTGGCTATTTTAACCCTTTACTGTATTTTCAGAATCTAATCAATCGTAAATGATAGTAGTTACTAGAATGAACTCCATTGGATGGCTGCAGCAGAGAGTAATGCTGAAGTTAAATCTTGAAAAATTTTAAAAGAATTGGGTTAATTGTCTCAATTGTGGACCAATTGTAGGGGTAAGAGTGGACCAGTAGCAATTACTAAGACCTTTGAAGTAATTTCCTTCAGTATACCTGAGAGGCAAGATTCAATAAACTGAAAAATAACACAATTGACCTGCTTCAGTGATACCCAATGCTAATTGAAACTAACTTTTGGTATGGGAATGGTCACAACTTTCTCAACTGAAACACTTCGCGATGCAGACCAAAACCTTTGGTTTGGATAAGAACCATGAAGGGAGAACTGCTGACTTTGAGTAAAACAGAGCGTCGCATATAGCCGCCGCTCCAACCTAACCTAACATGGGAATGGTCTAGCAGTTTCAACCACAAGTGGTGTAGTCCATAGACTAGTCCGAATTTTTACAGGGTAATGCCAGCGATAGCTGAAATTGTAAAATATATGTTGTGCCCGTTGTTCTGCAATAAAATTTGTACGAGTCTGTCTAATGGAATAGCGTACATTAATGAATGTGAGCTATTGGAGTCTGCTTCGTGAGTGAATTCTTCAACAATCGCCTCAATGGGAAAGTGCAAATTGTGAACTGAAATCGAAAAATCTGCGCCATTTGGTATTGTGAGAAGCAAATCTTGTTATGCTAAGGACTTTCAATTTATGCATATGTTTTTTATCATATATATATATAATTGTATATATATATAAACTGGTATATATATGTATTTGTATTCTTGTTTGTTGATAACAATGTGCTCATGTATTTTAAATTGTTTTTCTACAGAATTATATGTATTTATGTAAGTATATATTTACCATAGCTATGTATATTATGTAGTTATGTGTAATTAGTGTGGGAATTAGTGAGTGTTTGGATAAAGTTTACTTTTATTTATTTATTTTTCCTAATTCTCGCATTTTATGTATGTATTTACCTGTAGGATATTTTGGCCATGGATATGGTGTGTGTGTATTTATTTAGCTTGTGTTGGTTTATACAAAAAATTTAAAATACTTTTTTTTTTTGAAAAATATATGTTAATATACTTGTTTGTATTTATCGGCAATCGTTTGGTTTGCTTTGTTTTAGATATTATTTGTTGTTAGTATTTGTTGTTAGTATTTTTTGTTAGTATTTTTTTGTTAATATTTTTGTTCATAGTAGAAGAGGCGGTGGCATTTTGTTTGGACTCGATTTTTGTTTTCATATATATATAGTACATTTAGAAAAATACCGGAAATGAAAAATTTAGATTTTATAAAAAGTAGCGGTTGTATTTGTTATTGTGTTTGGCTGTTAAATTGTTATAATTTGTATTTGTTTTTTTTTTTTGTTTAAATATTTATCTTTTTTTTTCCGTGGTATGACAAAAAAGCTTATCCAAAAAAGAAGAAGCTTTAACGCTTTTTATGCTCTTAGGTTTTTTTAGGCTTAAGAAGCTTACAAATTTGTTTTTGTTCTTTATCTTTATATCTAATTGCTAAAGTAAATCAAAAATTGACTTGAATTAAAATGCTGCTTGCTTACTTATTATACTTTAATACATTAATGTTAATTATTATTAATTTTCTTTTTATCAATTGGCTAATTTTCCATTTTTGTTTCAGTTATTTTTTTTTTCTTTTGTAATAAATATTTCGTTATTTAGCAAAATCACAATTCATTTTCATTTTAACATCACTTTGAAAAATTGCTTGTAATAATGAAGCTTTTTACTTGTCAAAAGTATGGTATAAAAAAAATTAAACGAGTAACTTTGAGGGGCGATGGAGTTGAGTTAAGGTAGAAACAAAAAATCATGTCAAATATTTTTTTAATGTAAAAAAATTTCATATTTTAAATTGAAATTTAATAATTTATATCAAAATACAAGTAAAAATTAATAATTAAAAAAATTTAATTTTTTTGTATTTTTAAATAAAAATACAAAATGTTATATTTAGATCTTCACAGTTTCAGTAGAAGGTATATCGACACCTAACCGTAAGTGAATTTAGAAAAAATGCTCTGCTCGATATGCTTTGCTGTTCCTAATTAGAGTTGATAGAAAGCTAATTTGAGACTCAATTCTTCTAAACAGTTAAGGGCATCGCTCAAAGAACATTTAAAGCAATACATTTTTAAACAAAACCATGCTTGCAATCTAATTTCATCAAGGTATGAGAGAAACAGTAGGAATATTATCAGAGCGACGCCGGAGCTCCATAGTGTCATGTGCGTATAAGTACGCCAACTCCAGCATTGCTTGCGAGTACCTTTTTTTTGGACATCACTGTTGTAATGCTTAGAGTTCATCAGGCCTATTCGTTTCGATTAATGAATTCCTCAAAGAAAATATTTTTCAACACATCTAGGCGTATGAGTAATATAAATTATGATATTAATCATACGCCATGATGTGAGCTGTGAATGCACATATTGTAACTACACTAGTGTATGTCAGCTCTATACTCGAGGCCCACAATAACTTTGATCGATCAATAGCTTCCAAAGGTTTCATGTTCTGAAATGATTTTGATGAACACTGGTCTCTTAACCCTTACGCTTTTTTTACACTTACTACTTCAATTCAATGATGTTTAAGATACCTATAATTTTGTATAAGCTAGTATATTTTTTATATCATTGTCGATACTTAATTGTTATCGAATTGACATTGATTTGCTTTGTTGAAAATGGTTCGGCAAATGAGTGATCAAACTCAGCTAGTTGCCGTTTACTGATTGATACTTAGTACCTTTCTCATCCCAGTTCTGTCTACCGATTTCTGAGTTCTGAGATCTGATTTCTTCAGCTACCTATGAGATCCTTGATTCTTTAAGTATCCCTACTTGAGATATGTACCAAAACAAATTATTTTTTATACCAACAAAATTTTTCCATTACATTGAAAAAAAATCTTTCTCCACATACTAAGTCACCCTGTCACCCTAAATAAAATCCATTTAAATTGAAAAATATTTTTAAAAAATTACTCAAATGCTTTGAATAAAAAATCTCAATAAAAGTTCTAAATTTGTCTACATTTTAAAAGCTTCTAATACTTTTTGGTTTATATTCTCAATAATTATTTTTACTAAAGTTTTCATTTTGCCCTAATACTAAAGTAACTTTTGGTTTCAACAATATTTTTTTTTTTCGCTAAATACATATTTTCAAATGATATCTAAGTATATATTTTGAATTTGGTTGTTATTTTAATATTTTACAACTACTTTGTTTTGTAAGTTTTACTTTAAATTGACATTAGGATCATCGTGTTTCGTTTTTTTGTTCAAACATGATAAAGTTTCTCTTCTGTTTTATACAAAAACTTTATCATCAAAAATTTCAATTCAAATTAAAATCATTTATTTATTTTCAACTAAATGAAATGAAAAAAAATATTAAACTATTTACTGTGCACTTTACAGCTAGTTCGTGTTAGTTTCTATAGTTTCTGTTCTAATTTTTTTCTATAATTATTTAAAAATTTTTATTATGAATTTCACTAAAGTGTATTTAGATGCTTTTGTAAAATTACCATATGTATACTTATGTTTAATATAATTTCAATATTTTTTTGTATTTGCATTTATATAAGTATATAACAAATTTCCCTAAAATTTCGCAAATCTTTATAATAATAAATGTTTTTGTTTTTTTTTAGCATTTTGCCTTTCTTTAAAGTATTTTCATTCAATTTTTTAGTTGGTATATGTTATTGGAGTTAGTTTATAACAAGAATCTGCTGTGAAGCTGTCAAATTGAATTTATTTTGTTGTTTTTAAAATTTTAAATGCATGCAAGTACTTTGTTTGTTTATAGGAAAATTCAAATGCAAGATGAACTGAAATTGATTTGAAATTATATGGAATTTTTAATGAAAATCAATGTTTTGCATATATATTTTTCTCAGGAATCAGTTGTCAATTTACGCTCCAAATTAATTTAAAAATAACAAAAAATATTTGTATTAAAAAAATCCTGGAATTTGGTCCCATAACATAGTGTACAAAAAGGTTGGGATCTGAATTGAGGTACTTAAGTAGCATACACTACTGTTTTTATTGTTTTTTTTAGCGTGTTTTTAAAACAATTTAACGACTGTAATTTAAACTAAAGCCCACAAAACTCTCGCTCGGTGTATTTGTTGTTATTGGTAAAAAAAATTCTCAGCTGTGAAATTAATGGTCTAAAGAAGCTACGTGTTCAACAATTAATCAAACAAAAAATTTTTAATCTTCGAATTTTTTTCGAACTATTTCGAATTTTTTTAAAATTTTCGAAATTAGAAAAAGTGTTTTAAAACAGTTTTTTGTTTAAAGAAATAAATAAAATATAAGAAATAAAACCGAAAATGTATGAAAAAATTCGAAAATGGTTGGAAAATAATTTAAAAAATATTCAAATATGGAAAATTTTTGTTTGCAAAAAAGAATAAAACTGCATTTTATTTATATCTTCAATATTAAAGATTTGTATAGCCATTTAAAATACTGCTGCATCCAGCTCGAGTCTATTATGGTTGAGCCTGTAGAGTCAGCTTACTCAAATTAACGAAACCAACCCGGAGCACAGTCTGTTATATTTTCCAACTAGCACAGTGTTATTATAGATGCCTTAAATTCAATACTAGTAAAATTACCTGACTTCACACCCATATACATTGCACCCCGGTTGGACATTTTTCAAACCTTTTTGATCCACTTGGACCCAACTGTAACAGCCACGAACTGTCAAGCCCTATTTCAAAACAGAAAAGACCCTGATCGATAATCTCTAGAAATGCTTTTCACAACATATTTATTTGCAAGTATAGCTTACTAGGTCCACTGGTAGCTGCAGTATAGCATATTTTGAGCTGCCACGCCCACGGAAAAAAATCGATCCCCGGTGTATCTGGCCATTTTCTCACAGAATATATGTATGCATATGTGAAATTGCAGATTTCTAGGTGTGGATTATAAACACTGATATTCTACCAGCAGAAGAGCGATAAAAACTGTTCAATAATGGTCAACGTGAGTTGCCTCTACCCTAACGATTGGTAGGTACAGGGTTCGACTTCCGCGTAGCACAAGAAGAAATTTGTCTCAGTGAACCGTAACTTGCCATGAAAAAGATTCATTATTGTGTGAGTCTCTCCGTTCGGATTCGCCATTAAACTGAAGGGTCCGCAATTATTACATACATTATCTTTTGGCCATGCTCATTCTAATGAAAACCTTGGCCTAGTGCCTGTTATGAGCTGTTGCGCAAAATTACCAATCAGTAAAATTACCTATCAGCCTATATTCTACAACATTAAAATTTACATTTCATCTCAATCATGCAGCTACGGTTGATAGAGGTTATTGCATTTTGAATTTAATTTTTTATGATTTTATTATTGGTTTTGTTAAATTTTAATTCGGTTATGTGTTGACTGGTAGTTGACCGAGTATGATTTCGCTCCGCACTTGGAGAGTCAAAAGTTATAGTGCATTTATTAAGGGCCTTTTCACCCAATTGCGTACGAATTCGGTACTTGGGTGTTCACTGACCGTGATTGACTACAAGAAATTTCAATCCCATTTTCCCGATTGTTTTTAATAATTGTAAATCAACCTCAATTCCAATTCCACATAATAGTATAGTTATGATAATAAATGAATATGTCGCTTATGGCCAGTAAGTGCATACCTTGTATTATACTTTACCAATAGGTACTAGAAATTTCCATAGGATCAACCGGATACATCCGCCAATTACTACATTTCTCTTCCAAATTATGACTTCAAACAGTTTATTGTCATTAAATTTCTGAGAGCGCCATCTTGTTCAGCGTTGAAAATCCTTTACGAAAAATTAAGTTTGCTTTATGGATCAAAATGTTGTTGGGTTGTGTAATTGCAGTAAATATATTCCCGCGATATTTTCTACCTAGACCAAGTGTACAAGTGTACAAGTATCATATTCACTATTTCCCTGCTATTATTTTGTGACTTTAGTGCTTACACGCTCCTAATGGACCACTCACCAATTCAAATAACAATTATTCATCTGTCCCAGGGATTAATGCATTTTAAAATTGTGATCACTTGGGGTAGCACATACCCCAAATTAAATGCTACTATTTTGATTGGAAGTAATCAATCACGAAATTTTGTTATGTATTGAACAAGAAAGCAAAAACAAAATATCAACAGGGAAAAACTAAAACTAAACCAATTTTCCGCCAACGAGCAATTGCAAAATAAATGTCCTTTTCGATTTGGTAATTTTTTTCTCCTTTTTTTTTGGTTTGTTTTTTTAATTTACTTTTGTTGTTAGTTGTTGATGTTGCTGTATATGTTGTCACTAGTAAATTTCCAACTAAATTGTAAATTGTTTCACTTTACATTTTACCCTCTATTTTTGTTGTTGTTTTGTGATCGCTTTGATTGGATTTACGTTGGCATTTCTATACGGTTTGGTCGTTGGCAAATTTAAACCGAAACCGACCAACTAAATCGGAATTTTGTTTTCCCACGTTCATTTGCCAGCTTTCACACACCCACACACACACACACACACACACATGCATGCATGCATGTGTGTATTGATGTATGAACTGAAATTTGTAAAGTAAATAAATTTTAAATGGAATATTTATGTTCTCGGTTTTGGGGATTATTTGGTACGTTTGTTGTAGCATTTAATGGAGTGATTGTGCTTTTTGCTTTGGCTGCGAATTAAATTGTTTTTGTTTTTCGAATTACACACATACACACACAGGCGTAAGAAGAGTAAATAAATTATAGATTCATATGTTGTAGGAGTTTACCAAGCGTACAGTGGTAAAGACAGATTTTGATAAATCGCTTGCAATACACTGACGCCCTCAATATGAATTTTAATTCCAATTTACTGGAGGAATTTTCCTATTCCCTGTAAACCAATAACAAAAAAAGATTTTCCCAAAAATAGAATTTATTTTCGTTATCGTTTCCCTTCCTGTTTTACCTAATCTCCTTTTTGTATTAAATCTTTAAAATGTTGTTGTTGGCCTCAGTGGTCTAACATTTCCAAATAAATTTTCCCCAATTTCACATTTTCTTGTTTCTGTGTGGATTAAACGAATTACAAGCCATTGCAATTTCAATTAACTACAAAATAAATCGTAAAAATCCCTCCCGCACTCCCTCTGCTTGTACCCTCTCGCTGTTGCGACAAAACAAATAAAATTCACACAACCAACGGAAACACTTTGGCGCAACAATATTCAAACCGCCCACTACTAACCCTACAAACCACTACTCCGCCTTCACCTACCACGTATACTCTTCGCTCCGCAAAAAAAAAATGGGTCAACCATGAGATTTTCATAACATTCCCGACTATGGGTATAATGGCACTGGCTTGGAATTGTCTGTTCAGTTGGCCTCTCTCTGTCGAATGCAAATTCATTTCGTGTGTACAATTTTGTGCTTTCGTTTCCTGCTTTCATCTTTGTACAATTTCCGGTTACCAAAAACTATTCTAAAATTCAAAAAATCTACAAGGGAAATTTTTCGAATTTTTCCGCTTGTGCGTCTGAGTGGGTTTGTGTATTGCAAAATAAAAAATAATAAAAAAAAAAACAAAAAACGGAAGTGATTTACCTTATTTTACGCATTTCACAAAACTTTTCTATTTCAGATATTTGTTTTTCTCTCCTGTAATTCCTGTGTCTGTTACTGTTGTATTTTTTCTCCACTTTTAAAGGGGGAACATTTCAAATGACTAAAATGATGTGTTCGAATGCACGGCAGGTCAGTGGAGCGCAAGGATATTGCTTTGTTATCTTGCATTGGCAATTTGTATTTTTATGTCGAATTGAAACTTGTGTGTGTGTGTGTGTTGTTAGAATTTATGAAAGTACAAAATGGAAAATGCATAAATGCACGTATGAGAACATAAAATGGTTTAGAATTGGTATGATCTGTCTGATACCATCACAATTGTAAATCAGAGGAATATGAAATTATTGTGAATATTTGAAGTAATATGTATTTCTAATCGATAGAAGGGAACATTTATATTTAACTGTATTTATCAAATAGTGCCGATTTAAGGTTCCAATCACATACAGAAAAATTTCTATCTAATTTTAGTTGCTGCAGTAACTGCATTCAGTTGACACCTCATATAATTTCTGTTACCACAACATACAAATATAAAACTAATGCAAATATATTGATATCGGATGTATCAATAAGAGTAGACTTTGTGTCAACAGAAAAAAGATACTACGATAGCAGAGATTGAATGTTGTGTCAACTGAATGTATGTGTTGCAACAACCAATAAAATTCAGTTGGGAAAACGTTTTTCTGTTCGAATGGCTTTTGTAATGGGAAATTGCACTTTTGCTACTAGGTAAGAGTATTTTGGTGCAACAAACCTTTCTGGCAAAATATGGTATCCAAAAAAAAAAAATTTCTGGAAGTTTCACTTCATCCTCAAACTTCTCCGTTTCATTGTCATTGTAATTGATATTAATTGGAAAATTATACTTTTCCATATCTGACAAGCAAAATGCTTAATGATATAAAACAAGTTTACTGGAATATGTCGGAACATGTGAGGGTTCCATTTTCGGAGAAACAATGGCTAATGATAAATTGAAGGCTAAGGCCGAACTTCTGGATGCAATTGACATGACTAGGAGGCAATTTTGGTAAAAAAAATGCCTTATATCTGTTTCGAGAATTGAACAAGATTCCTTCCAATCACATGACAGAGATCTTGGTCTATGGGAATTTTGTATTCAGCCTGGAAATCGATTTTCAGTACGAATTTCAGTTATCGATATAACATATTCTTGTAAACGTATGGATGCTATAAGGGTTGTACAGGACGCCATCTAAATATCTTCTTGCAACATAAATTGGACTGGATTCTGGATTCTGGATGCAGTCGGTTCATAGGGGACGTGGCTTCTCTGAAGTCAAAAGTGACAATAGGCTGAAGATAATTGAGCTAGTGACGAAAATTCCACTTCAACGCAAGGAAAGCATGGTAAGAAAATGACCTTCCAAGAGACGTGTCCGTAGCATTCTTTACTGATGGACATTAATAACGTTGTGGGTTACACCTATGACAAGTTAGGTATCACGCGTTATATCCGTCTGCGCGACATGAGTACGGTTTTTTTCGAACCGAAGGTCTTGGCAGTGACGGAGGTGGCCAAATCGGCTTCAATGTTTCACAAGATGAGATCACATTTTTCATTGATTACCAGCCTGCAATAACAGCGATATCTGCCGTATATTAGGTGCTACTGTGAATAGCTTCAGGTTCTTGGCTCACAGCAATGCATAATACTCTGACTGGGCATTAGGGAGTACGAGGAAATGAGACAACCGATGAATTGGCTGGGAAAGATTCAGTAACTCGTGCTGATCTAGCGGACCATTCTGAAAAGTCTATTCTGTAGCATTTGGGAACGATTGGAAAAGCAGTATAGGAGATAAGCTAATTGCTGTTTTATTCCCCATCCTAATGGAGTTAAATGCCCAAAATGTCTCGTTGATGAGGATACACTTTTGTATTACCAAGACTTCGACTCACTTTCGTCGTCCACTTGCTACTTGTTTGTTACATTCTAACCAATTATTGGCTTCAATTCCTCAAAAAAATCCTCTTCTTTTGTATCAGATAATCGAATTAATAGAAACCATAGCGATCATTAGAGCTCACATAATTCAATCCCCAATATTCTGCTCCAATAGCCAATATCAGAGCTAAATTCATTATAAACCACATTTGTTTTAAGCTGCGGGCTGTTGTGGCCACCAAATCCCCTTTGATGTTGCACAAAAATTTTGCCGCTAATTTATACCAAAAATTTTGTTTGTTATGATTGGTTGCAACGTGTCGTTGTGTATTTTCATTTGCAATTATGCGTAAATTTCGAATTTCGTAAATGCATTTCAGTTTTTGGTAGGACAGCGTCAATTGTTTTTTTTTTGTGTTTGATAGTGAATTGAATTTGCTGCGGGTTAATTAATTAGTTTAAAATCGAATTCGATTTTGTTTTTCCGCGAAAATTCTCCATTGCTCCATGGCAAAGTGACATTTTAATTTGTTTTTTATTTTTTTTATTTTTTGGTTTTCACATTCACTGGTAATTTGAATTTGCCTCTAATTTCGTTATTGTTTTCGTTCGTTTAATTGAAATAATCCACTTGGCGTGTATTTATTTTTCTGCAACTGACCACCGCTGGTTTAGATTTGAGGTTTCGGTCGTTTGTCAGGTTATTAGCGGTTCGAAGTGAGGTTTTGAATGCATTTAATACATTTAATGCGTTTGGGTCAACTTGACAGTTCGATTTTAGAATTTAAATACGAAATTTAGGTGAATAAAATGTTGAAGCTACAAACAGCTGTCAAATTTGTATCCCTTGAAGTTGTGAATACTACAGTCTTTAGATGTATTTATTTTGCTTTGTTTACCACTGTTTCTCATTTCTGTATTTGCCGATATATGTTACTATAGATAAGTTGTAATAATTCCTTACTTTTTGTTAATCCAAAATCGTTTCCAAAGAACATAAATCTACGTGTACTACTTACCGCTTACAGCAGCAAATCACAACTCAAACTAATATCCAAATTATCTCATAAATTCGAACAACAAACGAGTACCCACAAAAAAAAAAAACGTATGAGGAGTCATATTATCGAAATTCTAATTAACTAGACTACTAGAAAATGGGTCAAATAGGGAAAAAAAAATCCATTAAAATAATGCTGATGCTAATGATGCAGGTTTTTGGGCAAAAAAAAATTTAGGGCCTACTTTTGGGAGCCAGAAAAAAATCAGGAAGTAACAATATTTTGAGGCAATGGTTGAATAATTATATTGTTTTTTGCAATTGTCTGTCATTACGTACCATATATAATTATTTAAATATTGACCTGGAATTTTATCATTTTCTGGGTTTTTGGCACCAAAAAGTATGCTTTAAATATTTATTTGCTTCAAGATCCACTCTCTGCTAATGATAATCAAATTTGGTTCTCAATCCAACAAATTCATTCAATGAAAGTAATGAGAATGATTAGGGTTACCAAACATAGGAATTAAAAAAATCATTGCATAGTTTTCGGATGAAAAGAATATGAATGCCAAAATTTTAAGTCGATGACTCAATATTTAAAGGGCTAACGTTTGCCACTTTGATATTTCACACAATATTTTCACGGTATTATCGTAATTATTGAGCTATCGACTTAAAATGTTGCCATTTCAAATTTTTGTTTCATTCAAAAACTATGCTACAATTTTTTGTATTCTTTTTTTTAATAAACCTACTAATGATATTAAAATGAAGCTGGAAATTGGTTTTTAAAAAATTGAATTAACGAAAGTAATGCATGAGTATGATGGAGGTAATGCATTGAAGAGATTGAATCTTAGAGCTCGGGGATGTTTTAATGCTTTATCTAAAAAGTAAATCGGATCTACTATTAAAGCAATGTAAATTTGACTTTATTTTCATTGAATTATACATAATGATAATAGAAAAATTGATTTGATTGCCATTGATTGTGTTAAATCTAACAAAAGTTTCATTCAAAAGAAAAGCAAGTCATCAATAAGAAATACTAATGAAATGGTTAGATGATTTCATAAATATAGAAAGTGAAGAATTAATATTGAAATTCTAAATAGTATTTATTGGCATAGAATATGATCAAAGTGACTGGTTTACTAAAATCGGAAAAATAATGCATTGAATCAACCAATAGGGCAATTTGCGAGTTGGTCTTGCAAAAATGCAGAAGGGCAAATGCAAATATTTATGGAATATTTTTTGCTTTAGCACCGACTCGTGAATTGCCTCCTAATGTATACATTGGCATTGTAAATTCTATAGAAATGAAATGGCTCCATGGTGAATATACTGTCTATAAAGAAAAATAATACGAAATGGCAAACTGTACCATTTATTTTTTAGCATATGGCACTAAAGGACATAGTGAAAAGACAGGCATTAGCATTAATACATTCCATTCAATGTTAATGAATTTGTAATGGAAGGGATTTCTGATTGCCATTATTTAATTTCATTTTCAGTGTAAGGTATTAGTTATTTAAAAAAAGTGCCTTAACGCAGACATAATTTATCAAAGTGGTGGCAAATAGGTGCCATATTAGTCGCTAAGTTGGCATATGCCACTATGTTGTATATTAGCAGAGTTGCTTTGGTCACATACGTGTGGTTGGGAAAATTTTAACATACATTGGATATGCCACCTAATTGCCACATTCTTAACATTTCTGTTGTTCTGTTGTTTAGGTTTACATGGGTTTTAATCGGAAATAATTGTATATGAGATGAATGTGGGAGATAAATTTCTGTGAATCTGAAATTAGGTCGAAGAAAATTTCAATGCAACCTCACTTTAATTTACTAGAAAAAATAAAATTAAAAAAATAGCTTCGTTCCTACTTTTGTTAAGAAAGAATCTAAATACGATATTCTAAACCTTCTCTAGCTTTGCTAATTTCAACTACAAAATGCTTGTGAATGACGTGGCGGGGGCGTGGCTGGTTGTGGTTCTTGTTGTTGTTTGTTGATTTTTGATGTGGGTCTGCTTTGGATTTGTTGTTGTTGTTCATTGTTGATGTTGTTGTTGTTAATTTGTTGTGATTGTACTTTGGGGGGCAGATTGAGATTTTATTTTTTGTTCTTTTGTTGTTGTACATGTTGATGATGTTCATTGTTCATTGTTGTTGTTGTTGTTGTTTTTAGAAAAATGTTGACTGTAAAAAGGTTGTTGAACTAAAAAAAAAAAGAAGAGTATGATTCGACTTCTTTTGTTTTTCTTTGTATTCTTTTTTTGATTAAATAAAACAAGCGGTTTTTTTTTGTCTTTTTGGTGTATAAGTATAGTTTTTTTTTAAGTTTTTATTGATCAAAAATTTTTCAAATTTTCTCATGTTTGCGTTTTGCGTATTTAATGGTTTTTGAGGGGGGGGTGGAGGAGTTTGTTAAAGTTTTTCTTTGGAGAGTTTGTTTGTTTGTTTTTTTTCCTTCATATGTTTTTTTTTTTTTTTTTTTGGGAGAGGCGTATTTATGTTTTGTTTGTTTTTCTTTGTTTTGGTTTTTCTTTCGTAACTGGCAAATTTGCTTTTGTTTTTACTTATTTGTTTAGTATTTAAATATAATATTGCAATTGGTTGCGGTTTTTTTTACTCTTCTGCTTCTTTGCTACTGTGGGTAGAGTTTTATCTTTTTGTGGGGGGGGGGAGTGGCTTGGGTTAGGAGGGAGAGTTTTGGGTGTGCGGTTTTCCAATGCTAACAACATTTAATAAATAGTAGTAAAGTAGTATGTTAAATAGTAGTATTTTCTTTAGTATTCTTATGTGGTGTGGTTATGTGTGTGAGTGTGTTTGGTGTGGTGTGTGTGTTTATTCTGTTATTATTTCAATAATAAATTTAAAATTTATTTGTTATGCTGAACAATGATATCTTTCAGTTGCGTATGTCACATGGATTTGAATGATAAATATATATATATATATATTTGTTGCTGTTGTTGTTGGTTTTGTTGTATATATATATATGTATTAATATATGATTTGCTTATGATTTAGGAAATTTTATGAGACTTTCATTTAGATCTTCTTTTTTTTCATGCCATCTCTCTCTGTGATTATGTATTATGTAAATGTAGTAAAATGTATATAAGTGTTAGTTTAAGTGTTTAAGTGTATAGTATATATATATATATGTTAATATGTATACAATGTATGTAAGTGTGTGTATTTTGTTTAATATAATATAATTATTATTTATTAAATTTATTAGCATGATATTTCTAAAACATTTAAAATTTTTCTTTGCAATAAATTTTTTGTTGTTCATCTAATTTTACTGATATTCTGCTTCTTTAATTTTTTGTTCTTCAACTTTGCTAACATTTAAAATTGAGTTCTGCTTAGGCGACGAAAATTTGGAATTTTCCTACTACTATTTCCCTTTAGTTTGGTTTTGGTTGAGAGTAAGTGCGATTTGGGGTTGTATTGGTTTTTATTGTACATATAAAGGATATTAAAATAAAATAATGTATGAAATTATAACAAGAGTCACGAATTTATTTGACCTCCAAAGAGATCGGTAATTTCCGCACCTATAATGATTTAAAGAGGCTCTAGCAGTTCTGAGAAATTCAAAGTATGTATGAAAGCTTCGAAAAAATTATTAGTTCGCAAGCAATTTTAGAGTGGTACTGCGGCCATGCCAGTCAAGATGCCGCACAATGGCTGCTTGGGTCCTAGGTTCATTTAGGGTTGATACTTGGTAAAAATACCATCGAAACACAGTCAGTGGAAAAATCAAGTATCGAGATACGTGTATACAACCCATCGTGTAGTTCCGGCATATAGCACTGCTCGTACGTTGCATCTTTTGTCTCGAATCTAAAATGATATCAGTACTTGTCGATATCGATATACCCTATTGCAATTCTGATTAACATAAATATCAACCAGAAACGAACATAAAACGATAGTGATAGTGACAGTTCTTTGGTTTCTGAAGTGCATTGAAGGATTCTTGTTTCATTGGTTACATTGGAACAGTTGCCATGAAACAATGGATGATTGCAATCACAAGGGACCCTCATCTCGCTGACAGTTGTTTCATTACCGTCATCAGCGTACTTCTTGCTGGTTTCTTGCTTTCAATCAGTATAAACAATCGTTCGTTGTTACTTTTTCTAGATCAAATCGCTAATAGCAGGCTTGTGTGTTTGCTACTTTGTTACTCATACGCAGTGTATGGCAGTAATTTATTTTTATCAAAACCAAATTCTTTACCTTGAATTTAAGTTCAAATATCATAAAAAAGTGTTGGTTGACATATATTTTAAGCGTTTTCATATTAATGCAGACATGATATGCCATTTGCCGCCTTGTGTTATACAGGGCGTATGAGTGATTTTCAATACAAACATTAAAAAATACAAACTACTTGATCTAGAAAATATAACAATGAGGCTACGAATTTCGGAACATATGAGCAATGCTCATTGAGCATTGCTACTCTATGGAAGTACTTATTCCTTTGAACTGAATTTGCTGAATCGGTTTGTGTAATGGGCTCACGTGCACTCTTAGAGACTGAATAACAGCAGTCAAGTGCGAATGTTATTCTGAGCCCTACACACTTCTTTAAATACAAATGGCTAGTTGGTTATCTTACGAACCTTGTGTTTGTGTGTATTATTTCTATTAGAATTTGTTTGCATACTTTTTGGCGTAAAAAAAAAACACTGCTTACATATTCAATAATTACAAAGTTATTGAGCACTTTTGGTGTGAAATTGTTGACCAGTACACTGAATAACATAATTATTCAACTATCAACTTAAAATCAAAATACTTCCTAATTTTTTTTACTCCAAAAAGTATGCAACAAATTTTGAAATGTTTATTTTTTTGGGTAACTCTAATTATGAGCAGGAAAAATTTATACAGTTGGTAACCTTTTTATTAAATATCACGCTGATGAATTTCTTTGAACTTCCCTGAACTCTTTTAAACTCTTTTAAACTCTTCAAAACTCAAATCCTAATCAAAACTTTATATATGAAATATGTGGAATAAATGAAAATATTTAATATATTCAATAATCAAAAAATAAACTTAGTTTAACTTTAAAGTATCATCTAACTATACACAAGTGTAATAACAAAATTCATGCTAAACTAATACAAACCGGTTCTTAGTTAGTGTTATTTAAAATAGATTATATAAAAAGTGAAAAAAAAATCAAATGCAAGTTTACAACCAAACGCCTATGAGAACTTTTGAAGCCTCACTGTGATACAAATTGCACAACTAGAAACGGACAGACACTATTGAGTGAGGGAAGTCATAGGACTTCCTTGCTCTCTTACTGCCTTCTGGTTTTTTTGCAGGAGTATATGTGTGTGTGTTCGTATTTATTATTGTGTATGTTTTGCCCATCTGATCTAACGCTGTTATTGCACTAATACTTTTGCTGCATCTAAACTCCTCTAACACTTAACTGCATTTCAATTTCTAATCTTCTTCTTCTTCTTCTTGTTGTCTATATTCACCGTGCTGCATGTGTGTGTGTGTGTGTGTGAACTTCAACTTAACTAAACTAACAATTAAGAGTAATACTAATTTGCTAATACACAAATTTTAATTTGTAATTCGTTTCTTGAAATTTCGTTTTACAGTTTTTTTTTTGCTTTGGCTTTTGGTTTGCCTTTTCTTTCCTTATAACCTTTTTTTTTTTAATTTAAATACATCTAATTTTTATTTTGTTCAATATTTTCATATAGACATCTATGGAAATTCTAAATATTCTTCTTCTTCACCTACTTCTCTAACTTCTCTAACGGTTCTGTCAGTATATTTAAGCAAATAATTTTTTTTTGGTTTCTCTTTTATTTTTACTTTTATTTTATTCACTATTAGTTTATTATTTATTTTTTTCAAAATTATCACCAGTAATTACGACTACACAATGCAGTTGTTGTTCTTGTTCATGTTGTTGTTGTTGTTGATGTTGTTTTCTTGGTGTGTGTGTCTGTAGTAGTGTTTGCCATTGGAATGAAATGATGGAAATTTTATTTAATATTGAACATAGGCTTAAGGTACGTTCAGACTGGACAAATAAAACTCAAAATGCTCTAAGCAAAATATATTTTCAATCAAGTACAATTGTACTGGGTTAGAGTGCATTTGGTCTGAAGGGGTTGTTCTCCCAACATTATTTGTCTAGTCTGACTGCCCCTTTAGAGGAGAGTTTTTCTTTTCTATTTGACATATTTGATTTTTGTGCACCTTTTCGGGTCTGGAAATGTCTTCCACGTTCCCTTAAATGCCTACTAAAACCATAGCAATGACAAATGTTTTGTATAATTGGTAGTAGTGATTGGTTTTTTTTTGTTTACCTTTTGTTAAGTGAAGCTTGTTTATGTTGTTTTATTTATGTAAGTGTGAAGTGTAATTTTTTTTCTTTTTATTTGAAATTGACACTCTCTTTTCTTTAATATTTGTTGTTTTTTTTTTTAATAAAAACTATAGCTAAATTCTTTTTTAAAAGTATTTTTTTTTTGTTTTTTTTACTGTGTAGTAAGTATAAGTTAAGTTTTTTTATTCGATCGGTGTACAAAGTTGTTTGCTTGGTTAGTTTTTTGGTAAGTTTTTTATAAAAAAAATATTTTTTTGATAAATAAGTTAAAAGTAAATTAGGAAAATTATTAAAAATTAAACTAGAATAAGCTTAGTTCGTTGTTGCTGAAATTTAGAGTCTAAATTCAAGACTTTGGGAAAAGATTTTGTTGAAATGCTCTGAAGGAAATTATTTTTTTTAAATACCTCTAAACCTGTAGGGCCCAAAACGTTACTCGCAAGTAATACACATACGACGGGGCACCGAATTTTGGAACATATGACCATTGCTACTTTTCGGAAGTTCTTATGTAAATATGTACCTTCAATTCGTTTGAGCTGAATTTGCGGAATCGGTTTGTGTAATGGACTCACGTGAATTTTTAGAAACTGAATTTTAGCAGTGAAGTCAATTGAGTAGTTACTTATGAAATTGAATCGTATTCGAAAAGCAGCCAAAAAAATTCGGGGCTGTGTATAGCGGCTTATAGGTAAATCGAGTTTACTGATCGTGAATCCGACGTTTGGTTCTATTTCCTAAAATCCATACCTCAAAAATAAAAAAAAAAAATTGGCAAATGTAGACATTTTCTTTTTAAAAAAATTTGTTTCTAAAAATAAAAATAAAAAAATTTAAAAAATTAAAAACAAAATAATAACTAGTATTGTATTTTACTTCAATATTTTATATAAATATATAATTTCTTGAAATTAAAAAATTAGTTTAAATCAATTATTTAAAAAATTAATTAATTAAAAAATTAATTAATTTAAAAATTAATTAAAATGAATTAATTTAAAAATTAATTAAAATGAATTAATTTAAAAATTAATTAAAATTAATTAATTTAAAATTTAATTAAAATTAATTAAAATTGATTAATTTAAAAATTAGTTAAAATTAATTATTTAAAAAATTAATTAAAATAAATTAATTAAAAAATTATTTAAAATAAATTAATTAAAAAATTAATTATTTAAATTTTAAGATAATAAATTTGTTTTCCTAAAAATTAAAAGAATGGTTTTTTTTAGTGTTTATCAACCAAACTACTACCATTTATTCACAAAATGTTTTTTTAAAAGACTAAAAAATTAAAAAAAATTATAAAACATTTTTTTTAAATTTAAAATTGGTAGTAAAATTTTTATTTTTTAATTAATTATTTAAAAAACGGATTTCCATTTGCCAATTCTTATATTTTATTATTTTTGAAGTTTTGATTGTGATTCCTTGGTTTCGTGAGCAGCGACCCCAGCTACCTTTCATGCACTATCCTGCAATTATTACAAAATGTTTCTATTTGTCGGACTGTGTAATCGTTTGAAGTGGGATTATGGACTTAATACCAGAAAATATTATGTATCAGAAGAGGCTATTTTATGACTCCTAATAAGTAGCTTTAAACCCCCAAAAAGAGTCGCAAAAGTGTCTTTAAAAATGGCCTATGAAAATGTCTTCACTTTAAGCGTTGAAATATGAAATATGAAAAGTATGGATCATTGCTTCCTTCTCATACTTCTTTAGAATGATTCTATACTTAAAAATCCTAGGAAAAAGTGAGAATATACTTCTAAAAAATGAACCCTCTTTATGACACTTTAGAAACAAGACGCTTTTCAGTCATAATTCAGAAAGTTCATAATATGTATACAAAGATTGATAGGAACTTATCTCAGAAACTAGACTTTTCATAGTCAAAATTCTGTTAACTCCATGATAGACAGTCAATTTGGAATGTAAAAAATCTTCAATAGAACCGAAGGACATTCAGAAAATGTTTATCTCAAAATGTAATCAGAACTTGTATGTATGTGTGGAATCCATCAAAAGATTCCTTTTTTGTACAGGATTTGCACTGAAGTTACCTAGTCTTCACTTATATAGAATCAAATTTCAGTACGTGGCTAACACAAACCCATTTTCAATAAAAAAAAACTTGTGCTTTCTACATTCTGCCAGGTGGACTGTTCAACTGAATTTTACATTTGTAAAATCCTTTGGTTTTAGTCTTCATTCAACTGCAAGTAATTTTCAACTCTTGTACAAAATTTGATAAAAAAATTAATATGCTCAACTTTCGGGCTAGCTGACTTCACACAAAGCGTTCAATGCCACTCAAACTGTAAATTCTCTAGGCATGCAATCAAGGGAACAAATGAAATGCAATCGAAATGCAATGACCAACAAACTGTTTGACATACATGAAAAAAAGAGCAACAGTGTGTGGGGGGTGTGGGTGGGTGTGTGTGTGTCTGTGAAGAGATACAAAAAGCTTAAATTCATAAGAAAGAGAAGTAAATTGACAACCTTATGTTTCAAAGTTAAAACGGAAAATTAAATGTAAACTAAATTGAATTTAATTAGTTTCTTTTCTTCTTCAATTTCCTTTAAAGAGTAAATAACGAATTTAGGTATTAACTAGAAAAAGTTCATATCAAATTTCAACTTTCAAATTTCAACTAAATCAATGCAATTTGGACTAAATAATTTGGCTAATTGAACCCAAAAAAAATGTAGCTTTTTCTGGTTTTGTTTTGGAATTTAGGAGAAAGAATTGAAACGAAAAAAATTGTTCACTTTTCGAAAGTAAAATAATTTTGCTATAAGCTAAAAATGCTTCATATCTTTTTTTTTTGTTTTTAATATAAACTTATGCTTGCAATTTGTGGTTTTTGTTTGCTTTTGCCTTATATTTAATTTTTGTTTTTTATTTTTACTTCTTGTTGTTGTTTGTTTTTTTGTTTACTTTTTATAAATACAATTTAAAATTTAAGATTATGTTTTGTTGTTGCATTTTAAGTACAGTTGGGACAATTCTTTTACTTTCCTCATCTTCTTCCACTTCACAAATGGCTTTTTTTAAGACTAAATATTGTTTTTTTGTTTTTTAACTTAAGCAAAGGTTTGATTCTTTATTTTTAAATTGTTTGGTTTAAATTTTTTTGTTTTGTTTTTATAAATATGCATAAAAATTTCGATATGTTAAAAATTCAGGATTTTTTTTAAATATTTTGGCATATTTTGTTTATTGTTTTGGGATTTTTATTTTATTAGGGTTTTATTTTTTGAAAAAAAAGAAAATTTAAAAAAAAAATAAAAAGGTAGTAGATTTTTCAACTAAAAACAGGGAGAGTTCTATACAACTTGCGCGTTACTTTTACTTTTATTTTTATTTTTATTTCAAAGTATATATTTTTTTTCTTTTTCTCATTACTTAATTTAAAATTAACGTATTTATTTGTCACTTTTCAATTCCTATAAATCATAAAAATCAATTTACACAAAAAACAAACTCAAAAATAAAACGAAATTCACTTCAAAGGAAAAACTTGTCATTTTATTAAAAACAATAAAAAGTACATTATTAAATGTTTTTTTGTTTAATTTTTGGTTGCTTAATTTAATTGAAAATTTATATATAAAAAAAAATTATTATAATTAAGTACCATTTATGAAAATAAGAAAACAAATTATAACAACTGCTTGCAAAGAATACTAAATTATTATAAATTAAAAATTAAAATAACAATAAAAATAAAAACTAAATAATTGTTGTTTTTTTTAATAGCTACCATTCGATTTATTTTTTATTTCATTCATTGATTTTTTTTTTATAAATTTGTTGATAATTAAAATTAATTGTTCTCTCTTTTATATGTGTTTACGCTAATTAGGAGCTTTAGATCGATGTTTTTTACAGTTTAACTTTATATACGTTTTTTAAATTATATTTTTTAATATAAATAAAATTAAATTTAACGAGATTTTTTTGTTGGTTGTGGATATTTTCAAAATTAAATGTTTAACAATTGAAAATGTAGTTGTAAATTATAAGTATGATGAAATTGTGGTAAGTACAATAATACTTAAGAATTACTATTTTACACATATCTTTTTTTTTGTATTTTGATTGAATTAAAATTTTACAAAAGAATAGCAATTTAAGAATCTAATCAGAGACTGTTCATCAGAGAAATGGGTTACTTCAAAGGTGATCTTCAAATTTTAAAAATACACCTTTGGACATTGAAATACTCAAGCAGAAGATCAGTCACAAATTCGATCAATGGAGCAATCAATGGATCGCTCAGAGAATCGCTTAAAGAATCGATCAAAATATCTTTCAAAGGATCGTTCGAAACACTGTTCAAATGATTGCTTTAGAAATATCACTCAAAATATAATTTAATAGACTGTTCAAAGATCAAAGGATCGTTCAAATGACCGTTCAAAAAAATCAATCAAAGTTATGTTCAATTGAATGAAGGGATCGTTCAAAGAATCATTCAAAAAATCATTTAAAAGAACATTCAAATCATCTATCAAAGAATCTTTCAGATGATTGTTCAAAAAGCCGTTCACACGATTGTTTAAAAGAACCTTCAAAGGATCGTTCAATTGACCGTTTAAAGAATCATTCCAAAAATCATTTCAAAGGTCATTCAAAGAATCAATCGAAGTATGTTGAAAAATAGTTCAAATAAATTTTTCAGATGATTGCTCAAAAAACCGTTCAAATGATTGTTAAAAAAAGTATATTCAAAAGTTCGATCAACGGACCGTTCAAAGGATCATTTCAACAATCATTTAAAATATCATTCAAACCCTCAATCAAAGGATTATCCAAAAAAAGATTCAAAGGTTCGTTCAGTGATCGATAAAAGTTTAAATAAGGAGGATCATTTTCCTCAGATCGTTTAAAAGTTCATTAAAAATATCATTAAAAATACTATTTTGAACAATCGCTCAAAAGAATCGATCAAAAAATCATTTAAAAGATAATTGAAAGAATCACTTATAAGCATATTTTAAGATTCATTCCAAGAATCAAATAATGGAACGTTCAAAGCATCGTTCAACTAATCCGTCGAAGTTTCATTGAAAAATCAAAATATTATATGAGCGAAGGTTGACACAATCATTTAAAAAATCGTTCAAAGAATAAAAATGGAACGTTCAATTGATAAATCAAATGATCATATAAATGTTCATTCAATGGCTCGTTCAAATAATCGCTCAAGTGATCAATCGAAGTTTCATTGAGAAAATATTCAAAATTAAACAATCGCTCAATGAATCGTTCACGAGATTATTGAATGAATCACTCTGCATATTAAAAAATCATTTAAAAGTTCGTTCAAAGCATCAATCAAAATTATCGCCTGGGAAAATAATTGTCGCATGCGACATTGTTAATAGTAAATAAATTCTTGTTTAATGCATTGAATTCAGTGCAATATACCGAAACTATTTATTGTTAAAAATGCCACATACGACATTTGGTTAGTGTATCAAACTCTTTGATTGGTACCTCACAGTACAATTGAGTTCATATGATTGATGGCTTATGACCTTTTTTAATCGAGTCAAATTTTGGCCCCATTATAGCAATCAAGGAACATTAGCTTTGGGGATCCCCCAAGTGAAGCTGACAATCAAATTAAAATATTTTTTTAAAAGTCGAGTTAAGTCTTTTTAACGATGCAAAAGGGCGGATTTTATCTTTTTTGTATCGATCAATAGAGAAGCCTTTCTTTTTTATTTGACTTTCTATAAGTCCAGTAGGTTGACAGTAGGCTAACTCTGATACTCAACAGAGTGTCTCATCTATAACAAGTCCTTTTTCTTGTATTGTTTTGTAAAATTAATTGCACATATTTTGGCAGCAAATGAAAATAACTAAACATTAATTTATTAAAAATAAAACTAATAAATTATAAAAAAATAGGAAAGAAAATTCATAGCAACTTCTTAAAAAAAAAACAAAAAGGTAGGTACTAAATAATATTAATAAAATTTCGTTGATTAAATTATTTTAATTTTTTCAAATTACCCACACATAAGATTTAAGTTTTTCTTTTCTCCCTGTTTGTTGCTTGATTTTACATATTTTTTAGTTTTTAATTTTTTTTTGTTTTTACTAAAATTAGATATTGTATGCGGCAGAAAATTAAGCAAAACTATTATTATTGTTTGTGTAACAATTGCATTTTGAAAAGGAAAATGTACAATAAACAAGGGGAAATTAGTTTGTGTAATCGAAATTCAAGTATTGTTTTTATTTAAATTTTTCCTTTTTAAAGTTTTATATTTAACTTATACGCCTTTGATATGGTTGTTGCCTTTATTGCTGATATTTTTTGTTTTTATTTATTTTTTTGCAAATTCCTATCAATCAATTTCTGCTACCAATAAATAGTGTTGCCATTTTTATTGATTTTTTTTCCCATTGAATATTTTTTGAAGAAAAAAGAAAACTCTTTTTGTTGGTTTGTTGGACTTGTTTGAAAAAGTTCAAGTTATTAAAAAGATTCAAAAGATTCTTCAAAAATATTTCTCAAATATTTTTTTGTATTCTTTTTTTTTTTTGTTTGGTTTTTGTTTCCCCCTTCATCTTTTTACCTTTTTTTTTTTGCCTTAAAGTTAAGTACTAGCTTTATTTATTTTTTAATTTATGCTTTAGGTTATTTTGTTTTTTATTTTTTGTTTTTTTTTGTTGTTGTTATTTTATTTTATATATATTAAACTCTCCTCTCTCTTAAAGTGTATTTTAAGTTTTTTTTCCTTTCTTTTTAATTACATTTAAAAGGTAATTAAATACAAATTATTAATTAAAAAAATTAAGCACAAAATAATGTCTTTTTGTTTGTTTGTAAAATTTTTTGTTTGCTGGTTGTGCAAGTTTTTAAACTGAACTTTAATTAAAATTGCACATAATTTGCTTTTCATTTAAAAGTAAAATTAAGTAAATTTAAATGTAATTAAATTTAAATTAATTTAATTTAGTTTTCCTTTTCTTTTTCTTTTTTAATAATACTACTTAAGTCAAACCAATTTTATGTATTTACTTTTTTTATTAATTTTTTTGCATTTTTGGTTTAATATTTTAAGGAAATATTTTAATTTATTTTATTTTAAATATTTATTCAAATTTCCCATTTTTTTCTTTCCAATTAGTTTCTAGAATTTCCTTCATATTGTCAAATTAAATTTTCTCTTTTACCTTTTTGTTTGTTTTTGTTTTTTTTTTTGGAAAATGTGTCACACAAAACTCAAATTAAATTAATTAAGATCGTAAATTTATTTAATTATTTAACAAGTACATTTAAAATTACAAATAATACAAATTAACATTAAAAGTCGAAATTGTGTGTTTTTTTTTTAAATTTAAAAAAAATTAATAATAATTAATAAATTCTTTTGTTTGCATGCATTTTCAAAAATGTGCACTAAAAATTGTAAAAGAAAAAAAAATGGTTTTCAAATGAATCATTTTCCAACAACTAAATTATGTTTATATGCATATATAGTACATAAGTTCAGCAAATAGTTAAAATGAAGTAAAAATTATAATAATTCGATAGAAAAAAATGTTTAACAAAAATTCTGCTAAAGTTAGATTTTTAACAATTGCTGCGTTTTCCTCTTCTCTTTTCTTTTCTTCTCCTTTTATATTTTCTTTTCTTTTCCTTCATTTCATTTCATTTCATTTCATTTCATTGTTTTGTTTTTCGCCATTAATTTGAATTCTTGCTCAACAATTCACCACTCTTGGCTCCTCCTCATTCCATTGAAAAACACGTTGGCTCTTGTATTTTATTATCATTTTCATCATTTGCGTTTCTTGTTATTATTTTTGTGTTGTTGTTTAGTTTCATTTTTAGACGATTTGTATTAAATCTCAATTGTACGCATCCTGTTTCACCTCGCCTTCGTTCTCTTTTTCGATCATACCCTCATTTGTGGCATTGTTCCAGGCGCCATTCATGCTCTTCGACGAGGAGAAGCACAGCTTCATGATGAAGGGGAATTTCGTACCTGCAATGAAAATGAAGGAAGAAAATAGACAACAACAACAATTAGTATAAATATTTCAAATGGAAATTGTTAATTGATTCATTATTTAATTGAATATAAAATAATTAAACCTAATTAAATATAAATACATTTAAGAGCAATTAAAATGCACTGCTCTCTCAACGAACTCAACCAATTTGCCCACGTTTAACACCTTCCGAATTTAAAATATTAAATTTAAAAATTAAATAAAAAAATTTACAGTCCATTACAATTTGTAATTTGTTTTAATTTTATTATCATTTGCCCATGAAGTTAATTAAAATCGAAAATTTATATGTTAAGTGCATTCAATAAATCAGGAAAAACATATTTATAATGAAAAACGGAACAATGAAATTGCAAACAAAAAAAATCCATTCAAACGCATTCTACGGATAATAAATTATAGAATTCACTGCAGTAAATCGAATTAATTGATGTGTGGCTTTGAATTTGCGTTTATAAATTGAAATCGTTTCATATTTATGTGAAAAATATAAGAAAATAAAATTATTTTGATATCATGATTCAAGTGAAGGATATTTATATGAAGAGGTTTACGAAGTACAGTGAAGATAGAAAAGTATTTTCTAGCAGAAAAATGCCTTGAATGGAAAAATTAAAAGCTTTACACTCTATTTTGTTATGAAGGACTTAGTGAAAACCATTGAAATTTAAGTGAAAAAATTGTTAATAATTTTTTCCCCCTTTACTAGACAATTTTTTCTTGATATATGGAATGAGGCTTTTAAAGAAGAAAGAGTTTAAAGCATCGTAGGTATGTATAATATGGAAGCCCCGCTCGCATACAGACTTGTGAAAAGGATTTCCAGTACACCCAGAGAAGAAAAAACCTAAAATCAAAAATAACCACCTTTAAACAAGTTGTTTCCATTAAGTTGAAAAAATGAAGGAGTAAATACGATCGTACTTGATTTTACTATGTTTTTTTTCCCTGAGTGTACAGAATTGATCTAAAGTGATTCAGGAGGCTGGTGCTAGTTATGTGACTGATTTTCATTTTATAGTCTTTCACTCTTTAAAATTAAAGCTGATCAAAGCTGTCATGTTTAAATATTGCTCGACACCTGAAAAATGTGCACTAGTTCTACACCGGTTCTATGTCATATATGGCGAGAACCGGTGAATTTTGTATGTGTTAGTCATCAGGAGTAAGTAGAGGCTATGAATGAACCCTGAAGTTTCTGTTTGAGACCAATTGATACCTAATAGAGACATGAGAACTAGTTCTGAAGAAGTGCATATACACATATTCTAAACTAACCCAATCGTGTCTGTGAATGACGAATTGACACTTCATTTCATTAGTATCGTTTCTTAGACGGTCAAAATGTCTACACACTTTTGATTAGTCCGTCCCCATGACAATTTTATGGACAATTCATCGAATATAGTTAAAATTGGTTCCTGAACTGTGACATGTCAGTTGACGAGGTGAGGCAAGTACAAATAATGACCTCATTTGCATTGCTGTCATCTCTCTGATTTTCATTGTCTTCGTTTTCAATGACGTTCTTTCCAATTCAAAAACAGTTATCAGCGATGCCTTTTTAAGCGCAGTAGTAATTTTTCAGTACATTTCGAATCAAATATGCCAAGAACGGTCACCTGTAATCATTTTCAATTCCTCTTTTAATGACATAGGACAGTAAAAACTGACGTCTGGCAGTAGAAAAAATTAATCATTTTTCTACTTGCCTCATCTGGTTAACCCCCTTTGAGTTTACCTAAGAACCATTCGGTAATCTTAATTGAAATGCTTACTTTGCATAAAAGTAGGCCAAGAGGAGGAAAAATATTCCATAAAATATAGAAGAAAAAATGGTAAACGCGGAAGCAAACGAAGGAATCAATAATTTTTTTTTTTTTTTAAATTTTTATTAATTTTTTTTTACTGGACTAACTTTCGGAAATTTGAAAATATTTCCTCTGGGCTGGTATAATGTATGAGTCGTTCAAAAGCATAATGAATCAATTTTTTTCTTTGTTTAAACTGATTTTTTTATGAGGATTTACTCTCTACTCTGCAGTCGTTCTTATAGAAGCTATTGACTCGAAGTCACCGTAGACCTAAGTCTGTTCTTTTTATGTAACTGGTCTTATAGGACATAACGCCTGTACTGTCTAACAACTGGTTTGGTAACTGCAGCGAACAGGTTGAAAAGGAAACATTTCAGCACCTGTTCTGCTATTGCCCAGCATTAGCCAGCTGCTGACTCGAAATTCGATAAGGGATCTGTGCAAATAGGAAATCCCTCCGCTAAAAGCACTTCGGAAACATTTGAATTGGATAGGGATCTCAATGCAAGGACCCCAAACAGCGAGTGAACTGAGAGTCGTGGTAACACTATGCATCTAATTTGCCTAACTGAGGTTCATCACCGACAGTCTAACCTAATCATATAGGAGGCAGTCAGTTTGTAAAATTGGCGATGAGTGATGGCAGTTAATTTTTAACTGTACATTTTTTAGTGCCTCAAGTTTTGACAGTTTATTACACTGTGCGACAGTACTTTTCGGGCATAAGGTTTGTCAAGTGGAATGGATAGAGAAAATCCCAAATAACAACATAAAGTCGTGGTTAGTGAAATTAAGGACTTTTTTCAACTTTAGGGTTTAGAATACCTTTTTAGGTAAAAAAATCGAAAAAAAATATGATGGAGTTGTACGATTTTTGATATTAAGAGCTTGTTGTAAAGGTAATAAACAGTAGTATTTACGAAAATATGGAAACTAAATTTTTCACCACTAGCGGGCCCTTCAAAATTATTTGAAACGGAAAATCTCCGAATTTTTGTATTCAATTGCAACTTTTTCTGTGTGTATGTAGTTGAGTTATACCTCACTGCAAAATTTCAAGCTGTTAACTGCTTTTTTTATTACACTATATATCGTAGTTAATAAATTCAGCCAAAAGATGATATTTTGTCGCACCGTGTTATGATTCTCCTATATTTTTTGGTTCTGAAATTTATACAGCTTTTTGCTATCTATCCATGGCCATGCATGGACTTATCGCTAATTAAACTGTGATTCGGACTGCCATTGATATAAATAATGTTTTTAATTTTTAATTTAGCTTCTTTCACTTATTTTATTTATTGCACATATCATATGTATTTTCGGTAGCATAATTCCGCTGACCTGGTTAAATATCAAAAATATTTCACTTTTATCGTTCGGACGTTGGTTGGCTGCAATTGGTTGAGTTTGGTTGAGTTTTAATCCTATTTCCATAAGTCTTTGGGGATTTTTCACTTAATACATTTTTTTTCCTGTTTCCATTTTGGTTTATTTTATGTATTTTACGGCAAATGGGTGTGGGTGTGGGTGTGTGTGTGGGACCAGTTTTATTTAACGCTTATAAATAACATGTGAATGGAAAATATAAATATACATAAATTGAGTTATGGTGTTTTGTGTGATTTTAGGGATTAATACATCATCAACAGCACTTTTTTTTCTTTCTTCTAAATACATACAAAAAAAGAATGGTGTTGAGTGTGACTTAAATATACACTTAAATATACTAAAAATAATTTTTCTCAACTTTATCAAAACTGCGCATTTCAAAAATAACTAAATTCACAGGGTGTATGTGGCTCGAATGACTTTATTTATTTCTATTTGTTACCGGTAACAATTACAATTCAATTGACCAAAAATTTATCCAACAATTGATCCAAAAATCGATCCAAAAATCGATCCAAAAATTGATCCAAAATATTAAATTTAAATTTTATTTAAAATAATTCCATTTTAATATGATGAATAGGTCTAATAAATTCTTCTTTATGCTGAGTGAAATTATTAAATTTTCTTCAAAAAGAAGAAGCAAATTCAATTCAACAACAACACATTACGGCGGACCACGCACATTTATTGCTTCTGCTCTCCAAACCGAAAATGTGAAAAACTTTTCACCAAACAACGGGGCCACTAAATGTGGCCATAAATTCTCGCAATTTTTATCTTAATTACCAAATTAAAATTTTCAACGCAAAATTTTCCGCCTGAAATCACAATCGAATGGAAAACTTTTCAAATTCAAATTCAACTAAAACCCCAACAACAGCAATAGAGTGGTCCCAAAAAAAAATAAATTTACAAATTATAAACGACAGGAAACGACAACGTGAACATGAACAACAAAAACAACAACAACAGCAGCAGCAGCAGTAGCATCATCAGCACTTGCTGTATATATATACATACAAATGTATGTACCAAAAGGGAGGCTGTGGAAATATTCACGCTCGCGCCTAAAAAGTATGCAATGCCATAAAATTTGTGTTAATGACGGTTCGGTTTTCAGAATGGAAATTGGGTTTGAAGACCGCAACGCAACGGAACGCAACGCAACGCACCGAGAGTGCTAAAGCCGAACTCTACCCAACCACACGCCAAAACACAAATGCGCGCAATTAAGTTGGGAAAGGTGATTGCTGCCTGCCTGCTGAACATGGCCTGGAACCAATATGGCGGCAATGAAATGAGAAATTTATTTGAAAGTGTAATTGGACGCTTGTGTAGAGAAGTGAGGCGGAACCGGGCACGGCACACGGCTGTGTGACATTTTGCAGATTTCCGTTTTCCCAACTGATAAATAATATAATAAAAAATGAAATTATGAAGGCTGCCCTAAAAGGCCTCAAAGGCACTTAAGACTTTCAACAACTATGAGGGGTGGGGTGGAGTGAAATCGAATTAATTTTAAATCAAAATGATTTACTTAAGAAAGATTTTAATGGAAGTTTCGTGATAAGTTTCTGGAATAACAAAGTTCGTTGAAGTGCCTAAAATTATACTTTAATTCGACTTCGGGCGCATGACTTGACATACAAATAAAATTTTTTTTCAATGAAAAACAAAAAAAAAAAACGGAAACGTCCAGGCAACGAGAGCAGCCTAGCCTTGACAGGCACTAACAAGAATTTCCAACTTCATTCAACGACAATGACACAAGCAGTTGTGCTCGCTCAGCCATTACACAAGAATAACGACAGTTAAGCCATGAAATACGCGAAAGGATTACCAGAAACACATACACAAGATTAACTCGAGTTAGTTATTACGAAGTAGTCGTTAGAGTTGGCAAATAAATGAGTGCTGTATGCACTGCAGCAGCTTTGTGTGCCTTTGAGACTGTTGCCATAGCTGGCAAAATGGCAGAGGATGCAGACGGAAAAAAAGCATAATTTTGATAGATTTATAAGTTGAAAATATTATTACGGCCAAGGAGAGAGAGAAAGAAAACAGGAAAATATGAAAAGTTGAAAGAAAGCATAAGCTTTGAATTGTATTTCAATGTGAAAAGGAAATTAGTAGAGAAAAGCATACGGCGGTCTTTGGCAATGCCTGCTTGCACTTTGAAGGATTATTTTGATCTTTAGAGCGTTTTATACAAGGAATATTTTAATTGGCTTTGAAGTGGCACACAAAAACGTTGCATATTTTTAGGCACTGCGGTAACTGGTTTAAAAAAATGTCAGTTATTTACTTAAATTTTTAGAAACCTTATCTGATATTCTACTACTTATAGCCAAGCAAGTAAAAAAAAGATTTTAAAAAAATTTTGCTGCATATTTTTAGGATGAAAAAAAATGTATGTGTGTCAAAATTTTAATTTGATAGCTGAATTATTAACACAAAATCATGTAGTTTGTTTTATAATTCACACAATATTTGCATGTAGGCTGCCTACTTAAAATGTTGTCATTTAAATTTGTTAACATCCTAAAAATATGCAACCAAAATTTTGTTTTATCCATACGAGCCTACTAACGAAAATCTTTTAGGATTAGACACAAATGTGATGCTGTGCGAGGTTTCTGGTTATCCTGTGTAGCACTTATGGCACTATCGCAATCCCTATTGATTTCATACTTTCTCTCAAACTTCGACTGTTAAGCAAACTGAGGTATAGTAACTAAAATTTGATAGTACCCATCGTTGTGATTTCTTAATTGAAAATTAATTTTTTTACTTTAACAATTTTTAAAATTTTGTATGCATAATCTGTTAAAAATTTCTCAAAATATTTGCATACTTTTATGAGCCACATAAATTACTTTTCTTATTTTTACGAATTTAATGAACTATTTAACGAACTATTTAATTTAAAAAAAAACCCTGAACATCTTTGAAAGCGCAATTTCAATCATTGGCCTCACCTTTACCCTCAATCGGCAGATGATTGCACTTCATGATGGCCAGGACAGCCTGCGAGATGTTCGGGAATTCAATCAGACCGGACGATGAACGCTCCGTCTTCAGGGGGAATAATCGCACCGATGTGGCGGGCACTTCTTTAATATTGAAAATGCCTATCAATTGATCTTCGGTTAAGCCGGGCGGTGTATTGAAGAAATGTAGAATCTGAAATTGTTAACAAGTGGAAAGAAACGAAAATGTATTTAGAATGTATAATTAATGGAAAATTTAATTGTTTTCAAGTCTACCTTGCTCGGTGGTTGTATGCGATTTTTGCTAGCCTGTGCGGGCGACAAGAAACGATTGTTCTTTGAGCCGGTGTACTCCTTAAAACTGGGTGTGTGATCGGGAAGCAAAAATGGATTGATAACCTCCGATAGGAAGTTCTGCTTGGAGAAGGCAATTTGTATTTTGCCCACATTGCCGACGGGAATGTTGTTCAAATGTTGGACGCAACGTTCAACAGCAACGGAATCGCCCATTTGTACCATGGCGGTGCCTTCTTTGGTTTTCAGAAATTTAATCTGCAAGGACACAAGAGGAGTAGAGTTAGTGAATGTTGTAAAATATAAAGTAAAAAATAATATATAAACTTTCATGTAACTGTTTTCTTATTAAGGCTAAAACTTGTGGCAAGAAAATAAAACTTTTTGTCCACACAAAAAAATGACACTGTGAATTTATTATTATTTACACTGTAAAGGCGTCATTTTCCAGCTACCTGCAAAAAGCACAAACAACTTCCACATCCTCTTTAGTTTCTGTAAAGTTTCTTCCACATGCAAAACAGTTTACAACAACGACAAACTGAATTTGCGTGTATGTGTGAGTTTTCCTCAAAAAAACTTTTATGAAAGCATAAAGCAGCAGTAGCAGCCAGCCGCCAGTTTGCACTTTCTTATGGATTCTTTTGTTTTTCTTATTGTTGCTGTTGTTGTTGCATAGCATATTTAGGTTAACTAACGTTTATTTAATGGAGGGCAAGAATAGGAAGACACAAAAGTTAAATAAAAAAAACCGATTGTTAAAAAGTTTACTTTCCACCTGAAAAGGTTTCAAAGTGGATAAATGGGGCCGCGGGGCGGTGAGGAAATACGTGTGACTTGAGTGCAAACATTTCAAAAGATTTTGCCATAACAGGAAAGTATGAAATTTTGTTAAAGTTTTTCACCAATTTTGTGTTAGAAGAATTTTGAAGTTTGATGAATTTATGAGGTCCTTTGAGTGACACACGTGGGAGATTATGTCCTCGAGAGTTTTACTTTCGGAAAGAGTTCAGTGAAAATGTTAACTCAAATGAAATCATTTGAATATTTAAAGTGGGAAGATAAGTTTATTAGGAAGACTCTAAAGTGGAACCTTCGAAATGTAAATTGAGACTAGGACTTCAAAGTAAAATTGGATTGGTTAAAGTTGTCTCTGGTAGGCATTATTTTAAATATTTGGCAAAGCCTTCCTATCATATTCAGATGGTTAATTATAAGGGAACGAATTTTGTTGACCATTAAAATTTGTTGCATACTTTTAGGGAAGACATATGCAGAAAATGACAAAAATTTAAGTCCATACTATAATAATTAAATTTTTTATTGTACCAGGCGACCATTTTGTATTATTTGTGCTCGTTAGTGTGGCAATTCTTGAACTATCGACTTAAAATTTTGGCACTTTCTGTTTTTTATTGTCTAAAAGTATGCAATAAATTTTGTAGGTCAACAAATCTATTTGTTCTCTGTTTTATTTTCAATGAGACGTGACTTTCATTTATGATTTTTCTAGAGGGTAACATCGGTCAGCGGCCAACAACTGGCTGCATGCGAAAGTGAATTTATCTCTAGGTTGAAAAATAAATAGAACAAAACAAAGTCCACAGACACTAGAATCGTGATAAACACACAAAAAGTTCCACGGTCTTTTGCCAACGAAGAGCAAGAGCCGCTATATAAATACTCCATGGAGGCGGACAATTGAAGCGAAAATATGCACAATGCAAATAAGTTAACCAGAGCTGATTCAGCTTCCACAAAAACTTGCCTTTACTCATGAAGATTCAAACAATTGTTCAACTAACTGCTCGGCAGTCTTGATTATTTCGAAGGCACGGACGAGACAGTATTGTTGCAACAATTGCCAAACAATAAGCTTTTATCACGAAGACGCTTGACTTTTACGCTTTTTGCTAGAATGTCTTAATTATTTCGAAGGTATTGTTCTATGTTGGGTCATCAAATCTAAGACGTCTACACACTTTTCGAACTAACTGCTTGACTGTTTTAAATATTTGCAAGGCAATGTTGGAGACGTGAAGACGGTTTGATTTGTTGATGTTCAAATTGAACGACCTGTGAAGACGAAACAAGGGCCATTTGTTCATCTACGACTGTTCTTCACCTCGTTAGTCTAGGGCGATCAACATTTCTTTCAGTTCACATCAGAGTCGACACTTCCACTGAATGTAAATATTATTGCATTTTCGCCTTAGACATTAGGCCACTGTCGCCTTCTGAACGTTCTTACTGTGCAGTCACTTGTCTCCCGATGACAGAGCTCTTCGTTGGAGATGCGACTTCAAATGTATTGCTAGAACATCAATTGGCGTATACCTGAAGTCCTGAAGCTTTCGTTTACCAGCAGCTGTCAACCTTCACGTGCCTTAGCCTTAAAGTACGACCCACACGACATTAGAATGAAAAATTGTGAGTTAAGACCAGTGGTGATGTTGTTACCCTAATAAAGTGGAAGTTCCACAATCGCATATGAATGTATGTGTTTCTAATGTTGAGTCAGTCACATCACATACAGAAATTTGATAGACACCGAACACCGACCGTCATTTGACAAGCAATACGCATTTTCCCATTTTGCATTGAAATATTGTTCGGTATGCGGTAGTAGTTTGAAAGCAGTAGGTACATTTGAGGACGAAACAAGCGAAAATATCTCAAAATAGTCAAAAAAAAATTACTAAAAAATAATAAAAAAAAATTAATAATAATTCCTAAAAAATAGTCGAATACTTAAGCATATGTGTTACGTGTGGATCTAAAAGTATTTGACATTGGCAGGACTTTGATTTGACACAGGCCTATACCTACACCATCTACATTTTTAGGATAAATGATTTTGGGAATTTTTTTTGAGTTGATTGTGATTGAGGGGATTTATTTTGTAGATTTCAAGCCCAACACCAAACTGATATAAGGACCTTTGTTACATTATGATCTTAGCACCCTATAGCCACTAACAAAGTAACTGGATGTGACTCAGAAACTCCAATGGTTCGATTTAAAAACAATATATTCTCCCAGTGGTCAAAAGAAGGTGTCTGCAGGCATGCCAGTATGCCTCTTTAGGAGCTCGGATGCCTGCCCTCCTCGCTTCCAACCTTTACTTCTTTTTTATATGAAACGGGACAAATAAACAGGCCTACGTCTGTCGCTTATGCCTGCTGTCATGCATTATTGCAAAGAAAATCCATTGACACCACCCTATCTCCCTTCTAGCGCAGGCATACCGGCATGCCTCCACTGGAAGCGAGGATAGAATGTGCAATTTCTTCCCATGGCAGGCGTGCTGGCATGTCTCTAGCTGAGAGGCCTTGCGAAATTTACTACCGGGCTGTTCCCATATTCTTGGTCATTCTACAAAATATCCAACTCCTTTTCTTCAATCCCATTGACACATTTATTCGACATTGTATTTATTAGTTCTATTCGATTCAGTGATTTGATATTTTACTTTCGATATCGTAGTACTATACACTGTACAATTTCTGTGCGTATAATTTATTGCTGAAAAGTCAGTCTGACAGTGTCATTTCTAATCAACTGCACCGCAGGGACCCTCAACAATGGCCGGTGATTTGATTGCTTTTGCTTTCCAATATGCCAACAATAAAGTTTGGACAAACTTTGCTGTGAATTCATGCAATGGCAGAAGAATTTCTCAGTCAAAATGTCTATTGTGTTATTCCCCACTGAGGGCAATGAGGCTATGGAGACACTCAATTTTTTGTATTATACTTGAAACAGAGCTACCCCCACTTAGACACCAACCAATGTCAATTGCAAAGCTGATTATATTTCCAGCCATGTTCTTTTATGTTTATTTCTTTCAATAAAATTTTATTTCCACACGAAATATCCTTCACACCGCAACACTAATGGATGCTTTCACACCTCATTGCAAGTTCGACCGCACTGCACTACATCTTCTCTCTCTCAACAAGTCCATTAAGCGGAAATCCACAGCTAGTGAAATTGCATTTGCGTCTCAATAGATTGGGGAGGGACAGCACACAAAAATAAAAACGAAAACGAAAACCACGAAACTGGTCATCAATAAAAATGGTAAAAAATGTAAAGTACAAAATAGTAAAAGCAAAAAGCCACAAACGAAGAGGTAAATTTGAAATTCCATGTGGCTCAAGTGAAAACTACACCAAGAAGGTGTGTGTGAGTGTGCGTTTTTTTTTTGCTACCCTGAAAGGAGGGTCCCAGTTGTTGTCGCACTGTCCCTCATCGTGGTGACAAATTCTGCAACGCTGCATTCTAGTTGGTGGAGGGTGATGTTATGTGTTTTGATGATCCCCACTGACTTAAAACGGAAATACACTTTCCATGCAAGTGACATGCATGCCGCGACGACGAACGTGTTTGAGTGTGAAAAGGATGAGGTGTTGAAGTTCTCACCAATGAATATTTGCTCAAAGCAAAGTTCTGCTACTTCTGTTTTATGTTTTGTGGAAACTGTATAAAGTTGCAGAATTCAAAGAGAGTTGAGTTTGAAACTCAATTTGATCCTCTCACACACACACACATAGACACATATACACACACACAAATTCAAATAAATTCAATTATCATATGGCGCAGCTGGCGCTTTGGCATGTCCCCGCGGGCAGTTGACAGCAGCGAGAATTGAGTAGGATGTCGTCGTTGTCGTTGTCGTTGGTGGCAATGATGACGACGATGGTGACAGTTATGCCTGTGTTATGCCTGTGTGTGTGTTCTCACGGCATCCTCTCAGGCTCACAGGCAATAGTGTAAATTTACATTGAAATGAAGTGACTCGAAATGAATACATAATGCCGCAGAAGATTGGCTATCTTATGGACTTAACTTGATGCGAGGAAGAAAATATTTCAATTGAGAGACATTAATTTGATATAAAATGGGGAAGAATGGGAAGACAAACGCGTGTGTGTGTGTTGGTTACTGAATTGAATATTGACTGGGAAAAATGCAATTGAATTGAGAAGAGAGAAGACAATTGGAAATAATTTTATTACACAAACTTTGAACAAGGTATAGCCCCTCGTATTCAGAATACTCTAGACTATTTACCAATATTCACTTATCATCCGTCAGTCATAACTTTTTGACTGGCCTGAAATCAATTTGTAATAATTGCCCATGCCATGGAAAAATTTAAAAAAAAAAATGTTTTCCCACCATAAAAGTCAGTACGGCTTTCAACAAGAGTTACAGCACAAACACACACACACACACACACACATATATATACACGAACAACTAGCCATTTGGCAACAAACTGGCAACATAATTGACCATAAACAGCCTCACAGAGAGCAAAAAAAAAAGTAAATACGAACAGAAAAGAAATAATAGCTGTACCGCATTATCGACCGCTATAAGCTTAGACCGCTTAGACGAAATCGATTTCAATCACAGGCCCCCAAAACAAGCTTGCAACAATGCACACACACACTAGCAAATGCTCAAATTATGGCAGGCTAAATATGGTGTATGGGCAAACAGACAGACAAATGGACAGACAGACAGACAGTCTCACTGGACTGTGGCTGGCTGGTCAGTCAAAGACCGTTGAATGGTCATGGAGTCGCGCTTTTCCCAGCTAACTCGTACATAGTTGCACGCAATCTTTACAATTTGCAGATTTCCAGTTGCAGTTGTTTGCTGGTGGTTTGTGTGTTTGGCTCGAAGCCAGTTTGCAGTTTGCCAGTTTGCACACACTCACACACACACACTCACACACACACACACACACTCTCACACGTTTTAATCCAGTTTTATGCTCTGCTTTGCTACTAAAGAGATCATTGAGCCAATTGGCGCATTTGGCCCAAAGCGTTGCACATGCGATTGCACAGGTTCAATGTGCCGCTGAAATTGCTCATGAGAAGTAGTTGGGAAGCAAAAAAAAAAACGGAAATTTTTTTCTATTATTATTTGATTTGTGGCCATGATGTGTGGCATGGCGTGTGTGAGTGTGTGTCTTGTGTGGTTGGCTATTTAACTTTCACTTTTCTTTGGGGGGGGGGGGAAGAAAAAAACATGTTGCGATTACTTATTTGCCTTGGAATGCATGCATTTCACTCGAAAATTTGATTAACGTTAATTTGTTGCATGCTGATGGGAAAGTCGATTCGAAATGCATAAGAAAATTTGTAAGGCTGTGTGTGTGTGTGCATAAGAAACTTTGTACGCTTAAGAAAAAGAAAATTGATAATAGAGAATGGCCTAATGTAATTGATAATTCAATTTCGGAAGTTTCACTTTTTATGATTTTTCCAATAATTGGAAAAGTTTAATTCACCAAAAATCATTATCAAAAATAAAGTGGGGGGTTTTTTAGGTTTTTACATTTGAAAATATTTTAAAGAAGTTTTATTAACAGCCTCACCACTGAAGTAAAATGGTGAACAATCATTAGCAAAGGTTCACATTCGGTATGCTCACTTCAACCCCATAATTAGGTTTAGAAAATGTCACATAGTACAGCTTTCTCATCTGTCAAAAATGACTGTCCTATTACTATTTTTAACTCAAGGAATATTATACTAATTTTTTCATAAGACATTACTTCACAGGTACAGGAAAAAAGCTTTCTAAATGGCGTTTATTTTAGAAGTTCCATTTTCCGACAAGGATTAAACTACATAGAGTGGTCAGATCTGGTAAGGCTATTGTCATTTGTGCTCAGTTTAGTTTGTCATTTTATCATGAATAGACTAAAGACAGAACAACGCTTGCATATTGTGCATATTGTGCATATTGTGGATTTTTGAAAATCGAGCATTACGTCCATTTGACATGTCGACACCATCGTCTAACCGAGTGACTAATTAGATTAAACCATGGATCGTTTTAGAACCACATATTGTAAACTCTTAATTTAGTATTTTAATAAACCGATACTCAGGGGATGCCCTCTTTACAAGCAAAGCATTACCTTGATTAGAGAAAGGATGATAGGCTAGTGGAAAGGAGGAAAGATTGGATAATGTCTGTGATTGTTTGATTTGAATTGGGCTATGCTGCAGTTGGTGAGAAAAATACTGGCGGTTAGATTGTTCCACATTCGAATTGAGTGAATGTGAAGAACGAACTATCACGGTTGCGCGTTTGCGTTGGAACATCGTCATAATAAAGAAGGAGTGGGACATTCTGGGCCAACGAGTAGTTCTTACAAATACTCGGACTGATGGAATTAGACTTTTTTTCTCGGAGGAATATCTACCAATGAAATCACGTTAGAATAGTGTCATACATCCTATGCTTCGCGTCACATATAATACACATCCGCATAGACGTCGAAAAGTGCTCACCAAAGAAACAATTGCTGCTGTAGAGGGTAGTATGGAGGAGGACCCTCAATCGTGGCTCAATGGGTATGTTAAAAAGCAAAATTTCCTCTTTTCAAATGAAGAAAATCCACAAGAGATTCACAAAAACTCATTGTTTGGTGCGCTTTCTGGGCCGGTGGAATTATTAGTTCTTACTTCTTTCAAAAATGAGGCTAGCAAGAACGTTACCGTCTACAGGGTCATGATCACGGTAGTGCCGCAATTGAATGGGATGTGTATTGAAAACATGTTTTTTTTTCAATAGTATGTCCTGTCGTGTCAAGCAAACGACTTATTAATCTAAACATTTGGCGAATGCATTATTTTTCGTAATGAACTAGTCCAAAATCGTGCGATTTAATGCCTTTGGAATTTTTTTCTCTGGGGGTTTCGTGGAGTCATTGCTTTATGGAGAACAAACCACCAACTTTGGCCAAATTGGAAGACAACATTGTGTGAACTATTACCGAGATACTTGAAAAAGTGGTCGAAAATTTGACGCCACATCCGAGTCAACCGCAGACCGAATTCATATTTTAACCATTAATGGCATAACATTATCTTTGTAATAAACGCAATTTTCAGTTTGAAATTATCCCAGTGGTCAAAAGAAGGTGTCTGCAGGTATGCCAGTATGCCTCTTTAGAAGTTCGGATGCCTGCCCTTTCCGCTTCCAACCTTTACTTCTTTTTTATATGAAACGGGACAAATAAACAGGCCTACGTCTGCCGCTTCCTTGCGTATGCCTGCTGGCAGGCAATATTGCATAGAAAATCCATTGACACCACCCTATCTCCCTTCTAGCTCAGGCATACCGGCATGCCTCCACTAGAAGCGAGGATGGAATGTGCAATTTCTTCCCATAGCAGGCGTGCTGGCATGTCTCTATCTGAGGGGCCTTGCGAAATTGACTACTGGGATGTAATCTCAGTATCTTATTTCAATTCAAAGTGTAGCATTTGAGGTGTAGCATCTGCATTCAGTTGACGCACCATCTACTCTATGCTGTCTGTTGTCGCAAGCTGTAAATGTAATACCGATGTAAATATATTGTTAGCTGTTGTAATAACTAATGTTCTGACAGCAGAGAGTAGATGGTGTGTCAACTGAATGCAGATGCTACACCTCGAAGGCTACATTGTAATATATTTTTTTTTAAAACTGAGAAACGGATTATAACTCCGGTTTAATTTTTTTGGTTCCACTTCTTAATTTCATAGGTAAAAAAATGTTACTAAAAACATTAAAAAATATAAATTTTATTGAAATTTTATTTTTTTTTGTTAATGGAACCGAAACCGATATATTGGAAAGTCCAAGAACTGAAACTGCTATACATTTCGATTAATAAAGTTTAGTAAATCAGTGTAATCTGAAAGTATTTATTTAAGCGACTCATTCATTCAATCATGTTAAGTTAATCAGCTAATCGATCTCAGAACTTTTTTTTCCCCTTATTTCTTTTACTAAATGTGTCTTAAATTTCCACAGCCAAGCGAAAATGCTCACCAAATGAGCATCATAAAAACGGAGCATCAATTAAACGACAACGGGACACAAACTTTACTGCCAGGAAGCGAGCGTGTGCAGTGTGTCTAATTGCTAATTGCAAGAAGAGATACTGCAAATGACAGAGATTGAATGAGCAACAGAGAGATAGAGTGAGAGAGTGAGTGTAAGTGTGTGTGTGTGTGTGAGCTGAAAGGCAAGAAGATGAACATTAAAATAAGAAAGAAGTGGTGCGCGGGGGTGCACACAAAATACAAATGTTAAGTTGCACAACTTAATAATGAAGAATCCTTGGAGGAGCTACTAAACGACAGCAGGAGCAAACATAAATATGGTGACAGTGAAGCGGAAAGAAAGACAAAAAAAAAACTGTAAAAAATGGCAACCAACTTGCACTTATAGTGCAATGGCAGAATTAAAAAAAAAACAATGAAAAAAAAAAATAAAATCCTTTTCCTGAGCAACTGTCACACATTTCGTGGCATACAGTAATTGCTGGCATAACAAACAACAACAAAAAGAAAAACATTTAATAATTTAACAAAAAAAAAAAAAAAACACTTTTCTGACTGTTGCTCTTTCTACTTGCTGCAGTTGTTGCTATCATTTTGCCTACAAACACAGAATCTGCTCAGTCACAGTTCGAGGTTGACTGCAGACTGGGTGAACTTTGAAGGGGAATTATGGTGTTGTTGTAGCACTTGTTGTTGTCCAATTTGTTTGCCCTTTTGCCGAACAAAAAAAAGAAGAAGAAGAAGAAATGTGAAGAAACAATTCTTCCGTTTTTCTGCTTCTTCCGTTTGCATCACCTTTTCTCGATTTTGACATACTTCACCTATTACACTGTTTTGTGTATACACACAAATAAACACACCCAACACACACACACACACACACACACTCACTGAACCATTCTTTAAGTTCAACCATTTTTTTTTTTGTTTTGTTCACTTTGTGCATTTGCTCTTGCCTTTGTCGTGCGATTGTAGTTGGGAAATTGCTCAGCACTTTTCTCGTCGTTGCTTTTCTATTGTGTGTCCTGCTTTGTGCTGCTTTTGAACTGCTCTGTTATGTCTGTCTATCCAGCCAGTCAGTCAGTTTCACAGTTTATGCAATACACTGTGAAAATATTATATAAGTGGATGCAATTATTTTTTGCAAAACACAATAAACTACCACTCTATGTTGTCTTTCCGAGATGGTGTGTGTGCCTGTGTGTGTGCCTGTGTGTCTGTGTGTGTCTGTGTGTGTGTGCTCTATGAAGCATTTAAAATGCTCTTCAACACACTCCAGAGACTATAATGTTTTTTAAAATTCTCTAATTAGTTTTTAAATATTAATTAAAACTCACTTGGCTTTGGGGAGGAAAAAAAACTTTCCCAAACTACAACTGAATTATTTGCATACAAAATTGAAAAGAACCCAGTGTGCAACATAAATTTATTCAAACATTCATCTATGTTTAAATATGCACAGCACGTGTGTGCCACCTTCAGAGTTCAACGCGGGGCGGCATAACGAGATGCTTCACAATTGCTCAACTCTGGCGTACACACGTGAGCATTCTGGCTTTGGCCTCCCTCAGGAAGTGTCACCAGCAAAATTGTCACACTCTATGATTTTAAACAGGAAAAAAAAACAAAACAAAAAAAACACGAAAAAAAAAACTGTGCTCCAAATGAAGAGGTCACACACATGCTGCATACAACAGGCAACAGCCATGTGCACCTAATGTACATATATGGTCCATTAACTTGCTATTGCCGCTGTTGCTGTTGGGCGTGTCATTTGAGTATTTAAAAGCACAAAAGTGTGCTATAATTGTTGTTCAAACGTTGTGTGAGTGTGTTTTTAGGTCTTTCCTGGTCTTCACTGGTTTCGTTGAGTAACAGCAAAAATGTCCACTTGTTTATTTAGTGTTTATCAAGTATGATTTAGGCTCAAGTTAAATGAGTCAGGCAAGTTAATGAGTGACTATCGTATTTTGAATTACCAGAAGAAGTTCTTGCTTGATCTGTACCTACTCTTATTTTAAATTCTGTTCACTTAATATAAGTATTTTCCCCCCTACTGTCCACCTCCCACACTATAAGACCTCCAAGACAATTTAACGACCAAAAACATTGTTAATCGAACAAAACAAACCAAAAACACACACAAAGCCCAAAAACCAAACAATCACAAAACATTAATACATAAAAATAGAACCCCTTAAATAGAAATTCAATTCCACCCAAAACAATCACAACTGATAAGCCAAGTTAATGGAATTGCGTACGGTTCACACACACGCACAGTGCCAACATTCATACCCGTTTTGTTCGTGGCAATGATGATGGAAATAAAAATGTCATAATCACTCAACCAGAAAGTCCGCAGATATCAACGTTAACATGAATAACCTAAAAAAAAAAACCATTTCCGAAATGAGTGGAAACCTGTTTAGTACGAAGGAAAATTCATTAAAGTTTTGATGGCATTCCTTCTATTGTTGGTTTTTGGTTAGTAAAATAAGTTTTATCTACTATGCTGAACAGAAAGAGAGGTTCCTTCACTTGGAAAGTTCATACTGAGGGGTTATAACGAGGTGAACCGAGTAAAGTGTGGCATGCAAACATTTTCTAACAAAATACCATGAATAACAAATTTTAATTTCATTTCATTTTAAAGCAAACTAATATAAGTTTTTGCGTAGTGACCGACTCGCTGGCAGAATAATCTCTGGTTCATTTTATATGATTGAAATTCATCCCTACCTGATGAATACGGTAAGATTATATTTTACCTGATGGGCTACAAAACTCAAAGTGTTCAGTGAGAAATTTTAAAAATCCTCTCAAATGAATTAGAATTAAAATTCTAATCGGAGAGCCTAGAGTTCCAAGAACTCAGTAATGTAATGGCCTAGACAAATAATTGCTTGTGAAAGCATTTGATGGGTTCCTTAATTTTTATAGACTGGAGTTGAAGGAAAGGTTGACGATAATAAAAACTGTCTGAATTCAGTTCAGGTACTTTGTCAAGTAGCCATTTCGTAAAACAACCTAAAATCTTTCAATTATACAAGGAGTTTCCTGACTGTTCGCAAACGTTTGTTCAAGTGCTGTGGAAGCAATACCTAAGCGGCAAGAACGTGACGCCGAAAAAGCAATTGAAGCGATCGATGTGTCTCCTAAGGAACCTTTTTCAAATGTAAATACTTTGGCATAAATTTTAGCAACGCTACCAGTCTCCATCAGAAAAATAGAGCGCACTTTTTCATGCATGAAGCGAGTTACGAGTTACTAACGAGTTACTAGCGAAATTCAAAAGAATGTTTATATTACAGTACTTATTACAATTTTAGAATCATCTTGCAAATGCACAAAGATGTGCCCAGTTCAATCGATAAGGTTATCAAGGTGATATCCAGAAAAAGACAAGGTGGCTTAAGTTAGAAGATCTTAGGGCAATCTAAGGGACGCCAAAGTGGAGTTAAAAGTGTCTCTACGAGGGTCTAAGGAAATTATAAGTGGTTCTATAGGACTTAAGTTGGAACAAAGGGAGTATAAGTTTAATATAGCTAAGATCAAAGCTTGCCCATCAGCCTGCAGTACGTGGTTCTAGTTCCGAAGTAGTGAATTCACCAGCCACTAGGGAACAACGGGAAGTGCGCCCTAATTTATTTTCGCTACATTTCAATTCACTTCAATTCTATTTTTAGACCATTCGATCGTCTTCGTTTTGTTAAACAGAATTCGTGAGGGTTGAACGAAGAGCAAGAGTAGAAAATTAAAGAGCTTCCTTGTATTGGCGAATCTATGCATTCCCTTGCACTGGTTTAGTGGGTAGTTAGCGTATTGTAGCGACGAGTGGTAATCGCCACTTGGCGAACTGCAGGGCTTTGTATTAAACCAAGGGTTCACAATTGCACCAATGGGCCAATCAGGCGACAATATGTTCGGTGCCTTCTGTTCAACTGAATTCACACGACTTGCTTACGATTTTTGTCAAAATGTTGCATAATTTGGAAGCATTGGGACAACCATTTTAGGCGCATATTTATATACGTGCAAAGTCTCTATCGTTTCAGGCGGAAACCACAATTATGATGACATAATATTTGTTTCCAACCAGTCCAACTCCTTCCTGCTCCCCGCCTAGAGAATAACAAATGACATCAAAACCTAAATTTACCTTCTAAACCCCCACCGAGAGTAGCTAATTTTGTATATTCCATATTTCTATTTGATCAAATTTGGTTACAGTTATTTTTGGCTTCAACCAAAATAAAAAAAAACAACAATCAACCGAACATTGTTTGATTGTTAATTTATAAAGCACAAAGCATACGTCCAATTCGCCTCAACCGAAGAGTCTCCAGAGGCGTTCAATACACACTTCGTCCATCTCGAAACTTTGTAGTGGTTAGAGTGAGGCTCGTGGCTAATGAGCTGTGAGCGAGTAGGGGTGTGTGCATGGTATGGTCTGTCGAAAAGGTATGTAGGTTAAATGAAAATCATTGTTTCGCTTGATCTAATTATACCCCTACGCTGCCTCCCTTGGCAATGTTTAATCGTGCGAAAATGTTAAATAGAAAAAAAGGAAATAAAAAAAAAAAAAAATTAAAAAAAAACACAAAAAGGCAAAGCGTCAAGCTTTGAATTAATTGTTCACGCGATATTTGAGCTTTCGTATAATTTCTTTGCCTGGTAGAGTAGAGGGGTGTTCATGGTTGAAAATGTTATTTTAATGTTTTATTAATTAAGTTTCGGGGGGAGGGGGTGGTCTAGGGGTACAACTTTCATTGGTTCACATAATTTTCATTATCAACCTTCTCTAATCGTTTTATAATTTCTGAAATACTGACTCTGTTTCTTTAATAAGAAATCTGTTCTACTTAACATGTCATTAAACTTGAATGGCTAAAATCGTTAAAAGATGGCAAAAGATATTAAGCGAAAATGTCATTTACCCTAATTAATGTTCATTGTTATTTGTAGAATTAACGATTCGGAATTAACGATAGCCTGATTGTAAAAATGTCAGTCGGTCATTTGATTAATTTAATTTTCGAATTGATTAAATAAATTTCCTTAAATAGACTTGCCTCGAATCTGATCAGATATAAAAATTTATAAATCAATAATGGTTAAAAATAATTGCCATCAAAAAAATAAATACAACAAACCCACAGATGCACACACACACACACGCATTCATTTAGTATACATATTCGCCAAATATGCATCAATAGCACTGCAGCGAGCTTCATCAATGTTTTTCCCAAGCTGCCTGGCTGTGCGCTTGTTTGTGGCTTCTGTCAAGCACAGTCGTTTCGCATGTTTTGGCTAAATTTATGCGTACGCACAATGTGAAGCTTTACCAAAAACTAACAACAAAAAAAAACCAACGAAAATTCCTAATAGTTTTGACACATTTCGGTGAGTTTCCCAAAGCAGAAAAAACTACTAATAAATCACTGGAAAAAAAACAGTGCCCAAAGCTGAAAATATTAGCAGCTAAAATGGTGAAATGCAATTGCTGCTGTGATTTCTCGTCATTTTTGTTTTCGTATAATTAATGCACATGGCCACGTTTATTAATTGGCTGCCCGTGGAGTGTGGAATTTTGTTGCAGTTTATGTGAACCGAGAATTTTTTTTTTTTAGAATTTTTTATGAATTATGGCATTTTGTTGTTGTTGTTTTTTTTATGGTGAATTTTAAATGTCAACATGTTTGGCTTGGATAAAATTGGATAAATGTGTGCATTTGATTAAATGAAATTTATTAGTAAAAAAGAGAGGCCACAAATCATTGAAGAAATATTTGAAAAATGTCCTAAAGAATCTAAAATTAAATAAAAATAAAAAATCGATTGCTTCGAGGTTTGAGAGATGATTCTAGGTGGACAAAGTTAAAAAAAGAGTGGTATTGAAAATGGGCAACAAATTTGTATTATTTTCGTTAATCTTGACAATTACAGAACCGAAATTATGGCGGGAACGAAATGGAAATGAAACTGGAATGAAATGGAATTGGACCGGAACAAAATGGAATTGGAACATTTTTAAATGGTCAGGGAAATGAAAATAATCGATAAATATCAAGAAATTTTTGAAAAAAAATTGATAACATTTCGAAAAATTATCGATAAATTATCAAAAAATGATCGATAAAAAATAAAAAAAAAATCTAAAAATTTACGAAAAACTATCAAAAAATGTTTGATAAAATTTCGAAAAATCATCATACCTTCTATACTAAATAGCCGTAAAATTTCTTCATCTTAAGAAATACTTAACCGACTTAGACTCCGGAAATGATATCGGGAACGAAATGGGAATGGAATTGGAACAAAATTGAATTTGACTGAAACAAAATTCAATAGGAAATGGAAATTATCGATAAACAATCAAAAAACTATTGCCAAAATATAGAAAAATCATCGATAAATTAACGAAAAATTATCAATAAAAAATATCGATAAAAGATTTTCTGTAAAATTTCCAACCAATGGTCTAAGAATTGAACGCATAAGAATTAACTCGCATGTATTTTAAAAATTATCGATAAAATATCAAGAAAGGTACGAAAATATCGAAAAATTATCGATAACTAATCGAAAAACTATCGATAAATCATCTCCACTCTAATTTTAAACGAAAATAGGCAACGATTCAAGATTTACAGTTATATATTTGTTACCCAATAGCGTATTTTAAGGGGTTCTTGCTTTGGCGGAGAGACTCTGACTTCCACTTCTTGTGGCTACTATTGAGACTTTTTTTTTGGTTTTAAAGTTATTTTTTGAGTATGCTTTTTTCTTCCATTTTATTCAAAGGTTAATATCGAATAAAAAACGCCTCCTACAAAACCTTTACAAAGTGTACTAATAATGTACATATAATAATGTATGGTCCATTCACTTGCACTCAACTTAATTAAACTAAAGTTTTTTTTTGAAATTGACAAATTTCTCTACATTGTGATCTAATGTCCAATGCAAGGAACCATTTGGATTTGTTCAACTTTGTTTCCAATTTATTTAAATCTTTTCCGTTCAGACAGATGTAATTGCAGTGCTATTTTCATTTTCATTGAATTTCCCCAAAAAGCAGAGAAGCCAAAACCCACAAAAGGTGACCTTTGTCATTTGAGATAATATGGTCAGCTGCAGCACAGAGGTCAAATGTAATTTCCTTTTCCCATTAACTAAACTTTCGGATTGATGCTTAGTTTTGGGCAGCGGGCCTTTGGAAATTTTGCAATTTAATAGTTGTGACCTCAACAAAGGGAATAGTACGTAGTATACTTTTGGGGAATATTAAATTAATTTAATTGGAAAATTCTAAAGATATTGAAAATTTAATTCTATGTGTCCTTTCTTGAAAAGGAACACAATGGCTAACTTACTTTGAAACTATTTCTAATATTCAAATTATCTCTAAAGAAAGTCAGTCCCAATAATTGAAAGAACAAAGAAAATTTCCCTTAAACAAATAAACAAAACAAAAGATACCATAACACAGCATACACTAGTGACTAATTGCAAGCACTTCCAAGTTTGATTGAAAAAGGCGGCCGCACTAAAATAAAACATGCATCCAAAAAAAAAACAACTAAACCGAAAATAAACCAAAACCCCAAAGCCATTTCGAAGCCGAACAACATCACACAAGGCGTGCAAAACCCCAAACGATAAACGGAAGGGGAAATGAGCGTATAATGAATAAAGGAGAGTGAGAGAGAGATGTATGATTTGGCAGTAGGTTGTGTGGGCCTTTGTTTGATGACATTTATTACGACGACGGCTACTACCTACTTTATTTTAGTATAGAGACGAGGCGAGGCGAAGAAGGCCATTAAATTCGGTGCAACATTCGAGGGTAGAATAACAACCGGAAATTATGCTTATGGGCCACATTAGGCACTTTATGGTTATTTGTATTATTGCTGATTGTTGTGGCCGATGTAGAAAAGCCCTTTGTTTTGCAGCAGCAATGGGCAAAACTTCTGATCTGAACGGAGTTGATTTAAAGTCATTGACAGTCGCATGTAAGTTATGTAGATGAAGCGGAATGAAATACCAAAGGCCAACACGAAAGCCTAAAATTACTCACGAGAGTTGGTGGATATTTTGTAGGAATACATACTTGAGTGTATTTGTGTGTGTGTGAGTGAAAATATTTCATTTACTTTTATCCTTTGGCTTGTTCGTATAAAAACATAATTTATGCATTTTCCCTTAAGTAGTAGCAGAAGGGGGGGAGGGGTGTGCGGGCAAAGGTCTTTTAAAATTTATGGCAAAAGAGATACACGCGCGCATGCTGACACACAAGGAAACTTACACGCTCTCTAACAGGACCTGCAGTGATTGAACGGCAATCAATTTGGCATTTTGGCATTTTCATTAAAACCACCACCAACGCGGTGCGGCCAATCATCATCAGCATATCCCTTTTTTTTTTGCTTTGATTTGGTGAATCCTTTTTGTATTTTTTTTCAATTTTATTTCTTTTATATCATAAGCGTAAAGCTTCCTCTTTCAGTCAGTGGGTGTATATGTAATCTACCAAACAAAAGAAAACTATCAAGAAATTGCATATAAATTTCCTCACCACACACACACACATATTCACACAGGCATATCGCATATAGCCACCGTTATCTCTACACGCAATTGAAATTATATATGGCACGCTTACTACTTTTTGCTAACCCCCCCCCCCCACACAAACACAATCACAGCACCAAAGTATACAATTTTCATTGCATATACTGTGGGTTAAATCACAGTGCGTATGCATATAGTTAAGTGTGTTTGTGCGATAGTGTGTGCTTGTGGCCTTTGCCATTTGCTCTGGCCATAAACATGCATGAGGAGAGGATTTTATGACTTGAATAATGTTTGTGTATAATCAGTTTTATAGTTGGCTAATGATTAGTTTCCTCCTACGGAACGGAAGCGGGAATGCACGCATGTGTGAGCGTATGTGGCTAGTAATGAAACTTATGTGTGCAAATTAGAAAAATACAAATTGTTTTTTTTTTTTTTTTTGCTTTTGAATTAGAATTGTTGCCAGCAGAATATAAATTGATTTCTTTTGTATTAGACTGGAGGGCGTTTTGCTATTACGTCTGCCATAGAATTTTTTGTTTATTTTTTTTTGTTCACTCAACTTCCTTGCCAATTTCCTCATTGACTCGTTGGGTTTATATGTGGTACATATGTATTTGTGTACATATATTTTTCTATTGTTTCACATTTGCTGTTGTGTTTTTTATACATTTTTTTCACTTTATTTGAATTGTGAACAAAATTTGACTTTGGAAAAAAAAAACGAAATAAAAATAAAAATAAAGCAACAAAGGCTCGTTGCCCGGTGACAATGGCAGTGGTGTCACTAGGGTACAATTGTCAAAAAAATTAAAAAAGGAAATGAAAGAAAAATAAATAGAAAATATAGAAACAATGCCATACAACAGCCGGAAAGCACAAACACAAAAGGAAGGAAATTTTTTCTGCATATTTACTTTTAAGTGTCTGCCTTTTGGACATTGTCTGGGAAGGGGGTGGTTGGACGGTGAGGGGTATTTGCGTTTGACAAGCAAACTCTGGTGAAAAATTAAAATTTTTATTTGAATTTTTTGCAAGTTGTTGAATTAAATTTAATGGCATACTTTTAGGAAAACTGACTTAAATTTCATTAAAATTCGTATTTTTTGAAAAAAAAATTTGGATTTACTACGAATTTTCCTGTTACGGTTGCGATTCTTAGAAACTTCCAATTTATGATTTAATTAGTTTTCTCCTAGAAAATTACCAGTAAATGACAGATAGCTTGACCACTTAAAATATAAATGGAAAATTCATTATAAACAGACAGTTGGGAAATTGAAAATTTCTTTCAATAAAAAACGTTCAATATACGAAGGAAAGGAAGGTTAATTAAGAATATCACATTGCATTACCTTCATGCTTTCAATTTAACTTATTTTATTTTTCTTCTTTTTTTTATTTTTCTTCTGCAAATGTAACAACATTTTGAAATTCCACCCATTCGCACATATGTCATCATTTATCATTTTCTTTTCATATTTGTGTCACATTTAATTTCACACATTCAGCTAAACACAATCAGACAAATGCAAAGGGAGACACACACAAACACATACACATAAACACACACAACATTGTTGATATGAAATAATCCTGCGGAAATGTACTCAATCTTATTTAACGACAATTTCATATGTCAATAATAATCGTTTTAATGTCGTCATCATTTAATGGACCGTCGCAGCACGCAGATGTGGTTCCAATGAAAGGGAATCAAGCAAAGTGAGTGTGATAGGGAAAAATAATACAAAAGTATAATAAAAAAAGAATAAGATATAATGAAATAATTAGAACTTAAACAAATAAATAAAATTAGGTAAAATTATAATAATTAGGTAAAGAAAAAAAAATAACAACTAAAAAGACAAATTAAAACTAAGTAGTACGGTCTAAACAAAGCTAGAAGATCCCGTAGATGTGAGTATCATACATTCTTAAACCATTTTTCGAAAATTTGATTGACAATTTTTCGATATTTTATCGATAGTATTTCTATATTTTATCGAAAACTTTTCGATAATTGATTGATGATTTTTCAATATTTCATCGATAATTTTTCAATATTTTATCGATAATTTTTCGACATTTTATCGATAATTTTTCGACATTTTATCGAAAGTGTTTCTATATTTTATCGACAATTTTTCGATAATTGATTGATGATTTTTCGACATTTTATCGATAATTTTTCGACATTTTATCGATAATTTTTCGACATTTTATCGATAGTGTTTCTATATTTTATCGACAATTTTTCGATAATTGATTGATGATTTGTCGATATTTCATCGATAGTTTTTCAATATTTTATCGATAGTATTTTTATATTTTATCGATAATTGATAGATAGTTTTTCGTTATTTTATCGATAATTTTTCAATACTTTATCGATAATTTTTCGATATTTTATCGATAATTTTTTAAAAATGTATGGATAATTTTTTAATAATTTATGGATAATTTTCGATATTTATCCATAGTTTCTATTTTTTACTTCATTCCCGATTAATTGCGAAATGTTGTTCCAATTCCATGTGGTTCAGGTCCGATTCCATTTCGTTCCAGTCCAGTCCATTCCCATTTCGTTTCTAACATAATTTCAATTACAAGAAACGGCGGCCAAATCGGTAGACGAAAATAAATAAATTTCACGGCCAATTTGTGTGGAAGGTAGGCGTGTTTCTTATCCGTTGTTGCCCAAATTCAATATCGTCCAAATATATGCGAAAAATAATGGGAGTGCCTAAATTTTGAGTCGATTGCTCAATAACTACTGAAGTTATCGTGCGAAATGACAGGCAAACAGACAGACGGACATCGCTAGCTCGACTCAGGAGGTGATACTGATCAAGAATATAACCAACTGTAAGCACTCTTACTCCAACATATGGCACTGCACCCTTTCCTTCAGTGCAGTTGGAAGAGAATGATCACTTTGAAGTTGATATCAACGATGAAAATGCGCTTTGTTGGTGTGGCTTGTCAATTGGACAATGTAGTTTTCGCTCAGGAGTCCAAAAATACCAGAAAGTCGGAAAGGCACATAGAATGATTGTGCTTTAAGGTATCGACTTGATTTTTTCCAACCCGTTACTTTGTTTTTAAATAAAAATTTTAATGTTTTTAAAATAAAATTGAATGGGCCCTTTGGAAATGCTGTGTGATGCAATAAGTGTCTACCGCCTACTCGAAATATTATTTACTAAACACTTTTTTACATTGGAAAATAATTTTCTTTCAGTACCTTTAAGAGACTTGAATTAAAACATTTAACAATTCTTTTATAAATTAAAATATTTGTATTCCACTTCTGGTCCCTCTTGAACTCTCACCTCACTTGAAAAAAACCGTAATTGTAATATTCTTAAATTCGTTCATGAGTTCAATGCAGGCTAAAGTCAAATAAAGGCTCTCGAAAAGTTCATTTCAATCTACCGCCCAAAATACACAAAAAGGTATACAAATACAATTTCTTTTTCACGAAGAAATCAAATATTTTGCCGCCATTCAGTGATTTTTCTCTCACACACACACACACTTTAGCCAAACTGTACATTCTTTATCTATTTGTTTGGTTTGGTTTTTTTCGGAGCCAACCAGCCCTTTTAAAATTCGAAGGAGGTCTGATCTACCCAACACAAAATATAAGAAAAAAAAAAAGTACAAGAAAAGGGGGAAACTTTGGCAACACTTTGTGTTACAAATGGTTTCGTATTTTGTTTGCTGCGGTTACGAAATAAAATATTTTTTTCCACTCATACTACTTGGTCTATAAGTGTGCTATACATTTTTCATCACAGCTTAAATGCCAATGCTCGTGGGTTTGCCTTTAAGCTATTTTTAAAGCATAGTACTTTTATTTTTAAGTAGATTTTGGTACGTTTTCGTGCTTTTGAGCTTTCTGTTGCTTTTTTTGGTTGTTTTTTTTTTTGTATAAAAATTGCTTTGCAATCAATTTCCGTTTTGTCCACACAGCGTGATAGCGCTGATTTCTTTTTGAAGGATAAAATGCTTCCCTTTACTTTTTCTTTTTCTTTCGGTTTTGTATTTTTATTTTATTATTTTGTATTTTTTTGTATTTTTTGGATGTTTTTTTTTTGTTGCCATTAAATCGCTTTAAGTGTTGGTGTAGAAATATCATTTCGTAGGAAGTGTGTGTATCGACAATGTTGTGTGCCAGTTTATCCTTTACTGCTTTATACACTTAAAAAGTTCTCATATGTCATTGCTTTTTCGATAAATGTCGATTAATCTTGTTTAAGTTGCATTTTTTTTATTAGTTTTTTTGTCCGAATATTGGAAAAAAACTGTTAGCACGAAGGAAGTCGATACATTTTGCTGTCAATTCAAGAAATTCTACTTCTATTTTATTAGAGCTCTGATGGATTTTAATGGTTGGTATAAGTAATTTTCATATACTTGCGGGAATTGAGGTTAATCATACGCCATGGTAACCGAGAAGGCTTATTATGGAATAAATATAATAAAATATAACAGAAGTAATGCAACTGAGCGTGTTGTCAATGAAGAATCGTCTTTGTATATGAGGATTTAAAACTTTTCCTCATAACAATACAAATGTTGCTCCGTTGCTCTGACTTAATACATATTTTCCTTACAACAAAGTAGGTATATAGTAAAGTTATTTATAAACTTACCCTAGCAACATTTCCATATAAACAGACCATATTGAATAATTTATCTGTGTTCGATGTGTCGTGGTCCAGGCCATAAACCATCATAACAGCGCCCTAGAGAAAAATTTGTAAAAGAGATGACAAAGAAGAGAATACAAAGTTAGCGACAGCAACGAATTTTACAACTAAATAAAGAAACTTTGTCAAAGAACAGAGAACCGAGCATAAGCCACTTTTCCATATAAATCAATTAAATGTTGCGTATACGCTCCGGTTGTCTTTCATACAAAAGGAAAATATAATAAAAAAAATAATGTAATAAAAAAAAATATAATAAAGAGACAAAATCCAAAGTAAACAAATTTAATTTTCCCACTCACCTGTCCTTGTCCCTGTGCGGCAAACGCTACGGGCGCATTGCGTCCGGGCACCACCGCTGGCTCCTTCATCAGTCCAGTTGGATGTATGGTGGCGCCCTTCCAGTTCTCCGGCGTGGTGGGATGAAATTCTGGTGCGCCAAATGGTGGAAAGGCGGCGCCTGGTCCCAGTAGCGGTGGCTCTTTAAAAAAATTGTTTGGTGTGGATATCAGGCCAACTGTTGCAAGGCAAGTTCGTAATTTTTTTTGTTTGTTTGTTTGTTTTTTTTTTATTTTTAAATTTTGTGTTAGTTTCATGCAAAGTTTTTTTTTTTTTTTTGTATTGTTGGTGTTGATAGCAGGCGTTGGGATGCAGGCGGGGCGTAACAGCGTTAAACGTAAACATAAAACGTAACAATGAAAATAAAAGAGAGAGAGAGAGAGAGAAAAATAACAAACAAATGATGAGTACTTGGTTTTTTGTTTTTGTTTAATGGGTAAATTAAAATTTTCTAAATAAGTTGTTGTTTTAGTTTTAGTTTTAGTTAAATTAAAAGGTTAGCTTTGGTCTGAAGTGGACAAAAGGCTGGCTATAAGGAAAATATATTATGTTTAAAATTTTGAATTTGTAAATATTTTGTTCCATTTACATTTAAATAAGGGGGACAATGTTGTTTGGGCCTGCCATATAAATTCAATGAAAACTTCGTGATACAGTAGATGAACTAGATAAGATTGACAGTAGAATTCTGAAACTCACAGATGCTGTAAAAAAATCATATATTCTGAAAATGTTTTGTAATTTGTATTAATTTTGCCCAATTACAAAATGTTCCATGTCAAATTGGCCATTCATATGGAATGGACTTTTAAACAGTACACCAAATGTTTAAATATCTTCACTATAAGCTCCATCTTTTAGTATCTCCGCAAATAACAAATAATTCAAACGACCAAACCTTAAATATTCAAATGTTTTCTTCTACCAAATACAAAAAACTATTTATTTGCTCTTAAAAATAATAATTTAGAAAACAAAAAATTTGTAGCTTTTTTTTAAAGTTTTTAATTTAAAAACAATAAAAAATATAAAAAATTTGTTGCTTTTTTTTAAAGTTTTTAATTTAAAAACAATAAAAAATATAAAAAAATTTTTTGCTTTTTTTTAAAGTTTTTTAATTTAAAAACAATAAAAAATAAAAAAAATTTTTTTCTTTTTTTTAAAGTTTTTAACTTAAAAACAATAAAAAATATTTTTTTAAATATTATGTTTAAAAAATTTATAAATAGTTTTTTTATTTTTTTTAAAAAATTTTTGAAAATATACATTTGGTCAAAAAAGTTTACGTACAACCCTTTTTTTATGTGTTTTGATATCAATGAAAAGGTCTATTCACTACCTTTCGAATGAGTACCTTAATCCGATAAGTACACTTCGAGAAAATGCCGGAAGCAAAAGAACCTACTTTTCGACCTTTTTTCCTGGGGCTACACATATTTTTTTGGGATGCCAGAATGAAAATTCAACAACGATTCACACGGCCCTCTTACGCATTACGAAAAATGTCCTCGTAGTTCCCAATACGATTTATAGATATATTTTAAAAACGAGGCAATTCACGAATGAGCAGAAATATTTGGGTAATTATTTTCATATAAACTCTGGTTAATTCTCAAGTGGCAACAGCAGAAGACACTTTTTGAATGATTCATGAACCGCTTCAATGTATAAAAGGGAGCCTGTCCAGTTATTGGACATGTTTTTGCTTTTTTTGGTCTTTAGTTCAGATTTTTGGAGTATATTTGATAGTTCTAGAATGGAATTCTTTTTATTTACCTACAGCCTACACCAAGTTCTTGAAAAGTAACTATACATTACATACATAATCGCCTTTTTTGCAATGAAAATATTTGCAAATGGAACTAGTGAGCAAAAAAAAACTTTATACTCGTTCAAAAAAAATTGTTTTCCCGTTTCGTAGAGGCTGGAATCTCGTAGCCATCAGCTTCACCTTAATGCTTCACTAAAAGTTATCATACAATCAGATAAAACTTGTACGCTACGAACAGTGTTGTCCTGACCATGGAACATGCCAGAACTGCTACTGTCCAACAGTTGGACAGGCTCCCTTAATTAATATTTTAATGTTTCTTTTTTGAATGCTTTTTTCACTAAATCTTTTTTAACTAAATCTTTTTTAATTAAATTCTTTGCATGCATTTATCAACTTTTCGCAAAGTACGAAACATGAAACCACAATTTGTATAGCAACTAACCATCACATATAATCTGCTTTTCTTCACTTTGGTGTAATGAAACGAAGAAGAAAGAGTAACAAAAGCCACCATCGCGGCCGCTGTTGACAAACTTAATTTTAATTAATATTTTAAATTCAGCTTATTAAGAGAAAATAGAACGAACTAAAACCGCTTTAAAGCTGTCAACTCGTCTTCACTCTTGTGGGTGCGGTCTTGGTTGAGAAAGTTTAATTAACTGTTTGGCTTGTCAGTCAGCCGTTGATTAAGTTAAGCAACCGAAAGTTGGGCAAAACAAGTTAGGCAATAAAGTATACACCAGTGCTAGTAAGTAACAGACATGTTGTGCGAGTGATGTGCAGCAAGAATTTTAAAAATTCAACATGAAGTAGTTAAAGTTGGGCAAAAGTAAAATGTCACAAAGACCCTAACCAAATGATAGTGTCAGTGTGGAAATTTGGTATTTTGATATTTTGATATGCAAACCTGTAGGGAAAAAGACACACACAGACACACACACGCACGAACTAACATACACCTACTCTGAGATAAGGTGAACTTTTCGCAAACAAAATAACTTCGTTTGTAATCCATAAATTCAATTTGCATTTCCGCTTTTGCTAAATCGGTAAGGTAAACTTTTGGTTAAAAAATAATACGGGAAAATGCTTCCAATTTTTTTTTAACTGAGTTTTTTTTTCTATATAGGTAGGTATATGTAAATGGAGATGGTGTGAAAATAGTAGTTGAGAAAATAAAAAATTCTACTACAAATGTTTACACAGGCATGGGGTGGTGGGAAGAGAATTTAAATTCCGAAAAAAGGAAGTGTCAAAAATACTTCACTGGCTTGGCTGCTGAGGAAATTCATTTGTTATTTCCTTGATTTTTTTCCCGTTCTGTGCTTATGTGTTTTCTGTTTTTCAGTTGGTAAAACAAATTGAGGCAAATTTTTAAGAGACTCTCTCTTGTTTTTTCTTCTCGTGGTGAAAACGTTTGGTTTTTTTTTTTTGTTATTTACAGTGTTGGTACTTTAAAGCTTTTAAGCTAATGGGGTTGCCAATTGTAATATTTTTTCACACTTTTTTTTTATTTTTATTTTTATTTTTTCATTACTTTCTGGTATGTTGAAGTAAAAGTGAGGCAAATATTTACATGACACTTGGCCAGGAGGGGATGACGACAAAAAAATAGAATAGAATAAAGTGCATAAATTTGTTCAAAAATGTTATATGAAGAGGAGAATTTTATGTTTGCTCTAACATTCATGAGCATTTTTAAGTAGAGTAGAGACAGAGCAATGATCAGGTGAGTGGTGGGAATAAGGCGTAGCTAGACATTATTTTTCAGTGTGAAAGGTTAAAGGTAGACAGACAAGCGTTTTAATTCTATAAATTCCTTTAAAAAAGTAGGACTAACTTACACTTCCTTCAAGTTACAATGATCACTGGCGGTTGGTCGGTGAAGAAAACATATTCTGCTACAATAGGGTTGTAAGGGTGAAGGAGATGCAACTTACTCACAATTATTTCAAGCTACAACGACTCATACGAGTAAGTACATAGTTTTGCCTTAAGAGGTAGTAGGGGTCCTTGAATACAATTTCAAAAACTCCACACTTAACACCTCTCACCACGTTCGTGACTGACACTAATAGGACAATCAACAATGTGAAAGAGTTCTGCTATCTAGGAAGCATATTGACTAAAGACGGTATAGGAGTCGCTGATGTGTCATCGCACAAACATAAGATTGTACAGTACTCGAGAACAGTGCCAGGAAAAACGCACGCACGCAAAAATATTATGTGCTTGTGTACAGTCAAGCAAAGTCTGACTGCAGTCAAAGCAGTCTTTCGCAAGCGTGTGAATTACTGATCGTGTCTGGGTGTAAAATACGATTATTGTCGAGCTCGCGAGGCTATGGGCTGCCTGTAACTGCTCTACAACCATATTGAGATGTATAAAAGTACGAAAAGCTTTAAACCAGTGGAGCTATTGATATTTTTTTCTAGTAAACTAGTTCAAAACCCCGCTGTTGCTCGGACTTATACATAAAATAGTGAAAGTACCCTTCCGTAAACCTTTCCGTGAACCCCCAAAACACCAGAGAAAATGTGCTGAACTCTAGGTTCAGTGTGTTTTGGGCTGGGCGGTGATGAGTCAGTCTATCACCAATCATTCAATCAATCGGGACAAACACTTTTATATTAGTAATTGCGTGACGCCTGATTTGAAGTTCTCATTTGTACAAATGAGCTCTGATACGTTCAGTACGCCGTGATGTTCACTCATACAAACGCACCAACGTTTTTATATTATAGTAATTTAAAATATTTATAAAATACTAGCTCATAAGCCTGACTTCGCCAGGTAATTGATATTTGTACTGAGTGTTGCCGCCCACAAATATGAAAAATATACCGGGCGTACTGCTTTCGTTTGTATCATTAGGCCCAGGCCATTAACCCTCATGTAAAATTGCGAAGTGTGAAACATTATTTTCAATCAAAAGAGCTGAAAGCACTTCTATTTTTCCAAGCTTAAAATTGTGTCCATAATCACACTAAACCCAAGAAGCCTCACGTCAAATTGCAATCTTCTGGCTCATCGGGAAGGACCTTCACCATTCAACCATCCTTCAAAAACACAGTTACTTCATAATATAGATTATTCCATGTCATGCTTCAACATTTCCAGTCAAATGGTTTGCTTCGCATCTAACTAAAATGCACACATCACTACATACATTTATGAAATATGTATCTGACTGAGGGCAAGGCTCACAATAATTTACCCCCACACCAAAGCGGTTGCAGTTGCCACAAATTGCAACTAGTTTTTGTTCGTTGTTAGTGTCCTTTACCATTAAAATAGAAAAAAAGGAGTAAAAAAAAAGGAAAATAATAAATAGAAACACTAAAGGTCATATAATTAGAAAATGAGTTAATTTCAATTATTTTCCTACTTAACAAAATATTATCTAAATGAAAACCACAGACAAACAAGGGGTGTTTAGAGCCTTACAAAATGTTTGTATTAAAAAAAAAAGTTTAAATTATTAATATCCACTATTTGTAATTCGGTGGCCTCCACTGTATCCACAAACAAAAATACCGCAAAGCGTTTGCATAAAAATTGCAGGCAACTGTAGCGTTGCTGCTATTAAAAAGTCTAAAATGTTGCTGTTGGCAAATGTCACAGAAACGTACAAAAAAACAAAAATAAAAAACCAGCAACAAATGAGAAAATGCCGCAAAGTATGCACCAGCTAGTGCAAATGCACACAAGTGTAAATGAAGAGTTAAATATGGCGGAGAGTTTTGTGCAAAATTTTACACCGTTTTGTTTGGTCATATGGTTTTTTTTTCTTTTTGTGTTTGTGTACGGAAGTACAGCAGGAAGCCGAGGCAGCCATTTTGTATAAACCACCTCTACCGGCGTATGTAGTTGTGTGTTTTTGTGTGCAAATTAAGTGCGAAAAATTATGCAAAGCACAATCGCCGAATGAAGACATTTCTGGTGGAGATAGGATGGACGAACGCAGCGTACGGATGTACGGCTGTACGGAAACAAAGGATTAAGCTTTTGCCCCCCGAAATGATGTGCTTCTTTTTGAATATTTCAGAAGTTTTTAGTGTTTCGAAATTTGCATTGTAGAGCATATTTAGCCTGAGCTCACAGTGAGTTTATGCAACAATTTTCAGCCCGTACTTTAACAATTAATTATTATTTATGCACTGTGACAATTAGGTATTAGTTTCATTTTATGCGCACACTTTCCATAATCCGAAAATTGCATATCTACCGTAAAGAGAATAATATATGAAAAGCAATTTGTTTTAAAAGCTTATCACCTTCATTTTTGTTTAGCGTATTTTTTAGGCTTAGACACAGGTGCGTTGTTTCCCTGGGGGGATTTTCGGCACCATTTTTGACAATTTCCTTTCTTTATATGTATTTTTTTTCGGTTTATATTATTTTGACAAATGATGTGAGTGACAGAAGCGGTGTTTACATTTATGTAAGATTGCAAATCCCTGAGCATTAAAAGGCTACGTGGAATATTTGTTTGACATTTTTTTTCGGTCTCACAAGGAGACGGAGATGCTTGACGTATGAGTAATATTAAATAGAATTATCACTCATACGCACCCAAGAGCAACTGAAGAAAAATTATTGTACCGAAAATTAAAAACTAAAACTTCCTTCCACCACAAAAACGCCTTCAACCTCACATTTACCCATGAATTCTTGTTATTTAGTCACCTCTTGTGTGGCGCAGTTTTCGTGTTAGTTTATTTCCCACTTTAGCGCTTCCGTTTTACACACGTTTTTTTTTTCTTTCTTAGGTGTTGTTGCTTTTATTTAGCAGTCCATTGGTGAAACACCTTAGAGGCATGAAATTATGTTGGCACATTGTTTGATCAAAGTTTTCTGCTATATATAATCAACCCTAACCAGCAGCACGAGCAACAACAATCCTTTGTGACATGCAACAATCAAAGGCTGCCCCAGAAACTATTAAACAAAGGCTTAGAAAAGGCCTCGGGCAACGTTAGTTAGTTAGTTAGTTGGTTGGAGTGAGTCGGAGTATCCTCAGGCCAGGCACTCAACAAACTGTTAGTTACTCTACTCAATGACTTTGGTTGTATGTACAATGTACCTACCCACTACTGATTTTCAATTAATCCTGTAAACGCATACACAAACATATACAACCTCAAACAATACAATCGTTGGTTTTGCTTTGTGCGGCCTAAGGCTGCATAAACTTTTGACCAAAAGAGAAAAAACAAAAAATAAAAAATAAAAAACTTTCTGTCGTTGAAGTTTTGCTCAATACCCTCGTTGCCCCCTTCTTGTTCCTTCCATTTGAAGTATGTCTAGAAATGAGTTTATTTCATTCACGAAAGTCTTTGGCGGTCGGTGGACACGGTTAAGTGCGTGTGACTTTGTACACGCTTTCGTTGTGAAATTTCCTCCCCTGGGCTGTATAATTTTCATAGATGAAAATTAATTTTCTTTGTGGTGAATAGAAGATAAGGAAGTGAAGAAAGACATAAGAAAAGTAAAGAAAGAAGAAGCCGAAGGCAATGAAATTGAAAGGTATTTTAGAAGTTTAAATTTATATTAAGGAAAGGATCGACAGGGCGTATGAGTAACTTTTTAGTGTAATTATTTAGATGCAATAAGGTGTTCTTTGGCAATAGTTAGAGGACTAACGATTTTAGGCACTATTAAACGTTAGTCTATACAAACTAATCACTTAAGCATCCCATGAGAGGATTCCTATCTCTGTGCATTTGATGTTGGGGGCGTATGAGTAACAATAAAATATTCATCAAATTCAGTTTTTATTTTACCAGCTTATACCTTTAATTGACTGAAATGAACATATATTTTCACAGTCATCCCTCTGCCTATTTGCTACTCAACACCAAATCCAAAATATTACCGATATCCGTTGAATGGGAACCGAGTTAAAGCACTTTAAAAATTTGCTGGTGGATAGTACATTTTCACAATCACCTCCTTTGCTTATTCACCATCCAGCACCAAATAAAATTCCTTAAATTGTACCTGAGCTAAAGTCCTTTAAAAATATGGGGTCGTTAGACGTTGGTGTACCTTAAATGTTCATAGGCAACCCTCAACCCCCTAATCTGTACCCATCACCAAATGCGAAATTTAAGAGAAATTTCTTGAACGGGACCAGAGCTTTAAAAAGTAAAGGGCGTGGCAGTGGACGAACCGTACATTTTCATAGTCACCACTCAGCACATTCATCACTCAACACCACATACAAAATTTCAGTGAAATCATTGAAACATTGAATGAATTATAGCATTGAGGAAATGACAGAAAGCCTTTTTTGCCAACATTTTCATATGCTTGTCATTAAAATCGGTCTAGAATTTCTTGAGTTATGAGGGAGCAACCATACACACCTACCCACAAATTTATTAACCAAACTATACACTCACTCACGAAGAGTTTTATGTAAGCAAAGATAATAGCATCTTTACTAACACAAACTATTTTAAAACTAAAGATTTTCGTTTGAATTGTTTGTGTGAATCCTTTTTTTGTTTAATTTTATCAAAATTCAAGGTAAGTCTCTAAGCAAGGTAAGGGTCAATGGTGCGTATGAGTAACTATTATGTATTTGTATTAGTCTGTGACGAGTTAGCTATTATACGGGCAGCATACAAATTTTAACACATTATTTTTGCAACAATTGAACAAAATATAGGCCATATAGCTATGAGGGTAAGCCACTTAGTGTACCACCTCCCATACAACTGAAATTTCCCTGCCGCATTTCAATCAACTGGTCTACAAAAATAGCTAATTTATTTATAACTGAATATATTATTTATAACTGAACTTAATAATTTAAAAGTCGTGCAGAAATAGTTAGAATTGCTGTGTTGTGCTTTGCCTTGCTTCATTTCCATTCGAAAGTAGTGAAAATTGTGTGATTTGTTTGATATGACAGTACTGGCTAATTAATACCAAGTTTATAATTAATTTAAAATGTATTCAATTTCCCACAGGGGTTGGTGTCAAACTGAAGCTCTTATACATTTGTAAAGGTGTGTCTGAGTGACGCAAACATATATAAAAAAAAAATGTTTATCAGTGCGTATGAGTAACCTCTTTTTTGATGTGCTTTTAAATGTATACACTTAAGACTTATGATGATCCATTGTCAATGTATGCAGATATTCACAGCCTTTCCCTCTTGCGCTATTCGAAAACCAATTTCCAACCACTTAATATAATTTAAAACCAATTTCTCGCTAACCAAACAATGAAAGAGTTACCCCACCTCCACATATGAATGTATGCATTGTTATTAAATTGAACTCATTTATTTGAATATGCTGCCACTTTATATTTCCGCCACTCATAGCAATTTGGCCAAATTTTTTTTCTTCTTATTCAACCACAATTGTTTGCTTTTTTTGCTTCAAACGCCCTTCAGTTGGGAAATTGTTTGAAGGAATAAAAAGAAGAAGAAGAAGAAATGAAAATAACTTCAACTTCCAGTTTCTTGTGCATACCAACGAATTTACGTTTATTGCGTATATTTCGTTTTTCATTTCTTGTTATCAGCAATGAAACAGTTTTTTGCGCACACATACGAGAAGACGATTTGCCTAGCGGGAAAAGTGGAAGTGGAGTTGCTCCTGTCATATGAAAGAATGGCTAAACAAACGTACGAGCATAAGGCCTTGTTGCCATACGCTTCTCTCTCTTCACTCCTTATGAACACTTTTATCTTTCATATAATAATGGATTCAATTTTCACAGATTTGTTTTTACAGTCACAAGCCGTGGTGATGCCGGTGGTGGTTCAGAAAATATGAAAAAGTAAAAATCGTGTTTATCTTTGGAATTTTTCGCACAAAATATTTGATTTGTATTTTGAGTAGGAAAAGTTGCAAGTGGCGGTGCCAGAGACTTGTTCAAATATTTAAAATGAAAAACGCAAATGTATTTCGTAAAAAGTAAAATTAAAAAAGTTCCTTTCGAGCATGTTATGGGGGTGGTGGGTAAATAAAATTAAAAGTACCTACTTTTTGAAACAAAAAAAAAAAAGCTGAGGTAGTTTTATTGTTTAGAAAGGGAAATTTGAAGTAGAATGTCTACAATAGAAGGGAAAGTGAACTGTGAGTATGGAAATTAATATAAGGTTACTTCGAAGTACAATCGAAAGTGCTTTGAGGGCACAGCTTGAAGGTAGTTGAATTTTTATATTTAAATAAAAATTATTTTTATTACCAACTTAGTATGGAATGTACTGAGAATTTCAGGGAGAGACTTGTATCAAAGAATGCCAACATTGAACTTTTGAATGAGCTTCTTCATTACTTTTTAAAATTTAATTTTCCACTTCAATTAGTATGCGGACGATGAGTAAAGTTTTAGCCTACTGCAACATTAAAAATACAATTTGAGACAATTTAAATTTTGCAAGGAAATACTTGGTCATATGAACTGTTATTAATACTCGGAAGGGGAGAGATGCAATGTAATAGCTTATGTAGATGACGTTGCTATTGCTAGATGGGGAAAATTTTAAAATATGCAAACACTCTTAGATATCTGCTACAGAATGCCCTCTTTAAGCGATTCCAATTACTGATTGGTTGTCAATTCTCATAGGAATGAACTGCTCCTCTTCTCTAAGAAATACAAGGTTCCCTTTATATACCCTCCACATCTTATTGCTATACAGTTAGTTTTTGTTGGAAAAGCCAAATATTTCGGTCTAGCTTTTTCGATATGAAACTAAACTGGATATAAAAAAATCTGAAAGTCAGGAAGCCTTTGTGACTCTCTACTCGTGCAAAAAAGCTATTAGCAAATCGTGGTGTATATTCGCCTGGTATAATCCACTGGCTCTACACGGCTATTGTCAGGTCTATCCTATTATATGAATTGCAGAAAATTTACAGATGTGATGGCTACTATTAGGTTAAGATCCACAAAGCAATGGGTCTGCTGTAGAGTAGGTCATTCTTCCATTTTAATAGTGTTGAATTCTAGTACTTTCTCTATATTCTTCCGACTATATTCTACTCATTAACTCCTTCTAAAGTTAGATTGGGATACGTAGTGGAAGCGTAAGAAGGCACATATTAATTTCTACACAGACCGCTTCAAACTAGACAACAAAGTCGGTGATGGAGTCTTCTCCGATGAGGTTATTGTAAGTCTCTCTTTTCTCCGTGCCGACCACTGCAGCGTTTTTCAGGTAGAAAATCAGACGCTCACTAGTACGACATACACCTTGACATCTCTATGCCCCGGCAAATAGAGACATTACAGGGAACTGCATGGCTAATGAGCTCACCAGGCTGTGTACTTTGACACAGATCCCAACTGACATTGAGAAGACAGGTATCCCGTTCGCAACGTTCATACTAAACTTTCGTTTTAAATCTATTACTTAGGCTGAGCCCAGATGGTCCGCAGAAACCGCTTGTAATTACAACATGGCTGATATGACCGTTGCTGGATTTGAAACGTAGGCAGTCTACATCTGAACTCTAATTGGTTAAGGGAGTATGTCTACACTGATTCATCGCTATTCAACTCTAATTGCTTTGCCGAGTATGAGTAGGATATCCTCAACCTATGGTTTCGCAATGGACCTAGTGTGGGTTATGTGAATCGGTGTACCGGAAGCCACCTCAACCTAATCAAACTGAAGACTTGTTTGAGTGTTATAAAATCTTGTTCAAGGTTTCTTCGGAAGCCGAGTACATGTAAATAATAGAGAAAACTCGAGAAATGGAAATGGTATACGGTGCGTATGAGTAACTAATTTTTAATTTTTTTTCCCTAACTCTTAAATTCTTTAGACAATTTTTAAATAAACACACAAAGGGAATATTTTTTTCTTTCTTAAAAATATCCTATAATTTTTCCAGAATTTAAATAAAATGTTTTCCCATTTCTTCTGTTGTTTACTCAATTCCACCTGGGATACATTCGTTTGGCTGATAATCAAAAGGGGCTTACATCTAAATCGCCATCATAATTCTCAAGAGCTTATCTAATTATATTTATTGCGGATTTGTACGTAAACACACAAACACACGTGCAATGACACTACATACACACACACACACACAATGACTTAATTAAAATCTCAAACACAAAAAACGAGGCGTTAAAAATGGTATTTACATATGGGCGCTTAACTTAAAGGACAACGCCTCGAGGGAGCTGGGTGGTAAGGGGTGTGTTCACAAGGCCGCTCTTTTGTGATTGCTGCTAAACACATGTAATAATTATACGCGACACACACATGCACACACAGAAATACGTTACCTCGAAAAAAGTAAAAAGGAAAGAGTAAAAAGGGAACAAATTCAAAAAAAAAAAATTACTTACTTAATTTCTTTTGTGCTGTATGAGCGTGTGTGCGGCTAATCAGCACGCAACACAATTAAATTTCACAAATGTGGTTAGAGTGATTTGTATGTATGTGTGGGAGGGGCTGTGTGCGTTGCACAAATGGCACATTCACTGTATCCACTTAATTTATAATTGATGGCACTTTGTTCGTGAGGATTTCGGAAGGCGTTTCTCCTACCACCCCCCACCCCCTCACTAGCGTGTATTTCTGAAACTTATAATAGCCATTGAAGTAGCAAATCAATATTTGCATTCATATGAAACTTCATATGCATTACCATGACCGTTCAGTGTTGGCATTCCACCTACGATACGCATTAGGCATATCATTCATCGGCATTGTCGTCATCATCGATTTGTATACTATCAAGGAACAAGTAAATTACATAACAAAATACACATCACTGCAGTGGTGTGCCAACAGTAAACCGTCAGTAAAACTCATTTCATTCAAACACCCACAATTTGTTCAGCACAAATACATATGCATTCTTTGGGGATGCCCACACACGCTCGTACATCACATTGTACCCAGCTAAAAGCAACCTGAGCGAAAAACAAATACAAACAAGCAAACCAGCTCAGAAAGCCGTACAATTATAACAACAACAACAACCACACTTGAAGCAACCATATTTACACTCAAAGAAAATGTTCTCTCTGTGCACTGGGAAAATATCAATCATGAGATTTTTGATGTTCTCGATGTTTGCTCGTTCCCCGAGGAAATTAAGGTTTGAAGTGAAGATGATTGCATGTGGAAAGTGATAAAGTTTTGGCAGGAATCCTTACGAGTTTAAGGCTTATGTAAAGAGTGGCTGGTGGTTGCCTTCTGTGATGAATTTATTTTTCAACAGTCATTTTTTTTGTATACACAATTTTTAACACTCTTCAACACTGTTTTAAATAATTTCGGCAAATCACAACAGCAAAACGTAAAAATAAAAAAAAAAATAAAAATTAGGCAAAAATAGTTCCTAAGTAAAAAAAAATATTAAATTAAACAATTTATATTTAAATAGTTTTTTTTTTTTGGCGACCTCTTAATCAATAACAATTTATGATAAAAAATTAAAAATAATATTTTTTTTTAGGTTTAAAAAATAATATATTTTTCAAAATAAAAATATTTTTTTTTGCAAATGTTACTTAAACAAAAAATAAAAAAATTCTTTAAAAAAAAATTTTTAAAAAAAGATTTTAATAAAGTTGAAAAATTTTTGTGCTCCCTTTTTTTTGTATACTTAAAGCACTAAAAAAAAATACTTTTTAAGTGTAGCTAAATGACGTTTTTATTTTATTATATTTTATATTATTTTTTGTTCGTAATTTCAATGCCTTTTTCGTTACTTTGCCAAAGTGATCTTAGTAAATATGACACGCCAGAGATAGCAAAACAAAACAAAACAAAACATTACCATTACATTTGAGTGCAGCAAACAATCCACAGTGTTTTCATATTTTTATTGTTCTTTTTTTGGGGTGGCTACGCATGACGTAGTTACGTTATTCGTTAATGGAAGTTTACTTTTCGATAGGTGGTGGTGGGGGGTGCTGTGAGCTTTCTGTTGTAAGATGAAACATTGTTTGAATATTGAATTTGAGGGTGTACAGTGTACATATCTCGTGTAATACCCATAAGGGTAGCTTCGTTTCGGCTCTGTTGACGACCATACAATATTCATCCGATAGTGGGTATTTTTGGTAATTGATTTTCGAAATATTTACAAAACGATTTGTCGAAGTGATGATGATTGTCCATTAAAATGTCCATGAATATTGAAAATATTGTAATTTCTTCATCTTCTTTGCAATTTTTGCTTGTAAATGTGTGGCCATCATTTGTCAAACGAAAATACATAATTCAAATGATTTTGGAATTGCTTGACTCACGCTTCATTTGTCATCGTAATGAATTTTTAAGTAATTTTAGAAACTTTGAAGCAATTATATTGCAATTCTTCAAACGTTTACAAACGCCTCATTAGGACGTTTCAGAATTAGGCGAGGCCATTCATAATCTGGCAGAAAATTATGGAAAATCAACCGGGAAAATTGTGATTTGCTTAGGACAATCTGTCATATCTTTTATTTTAAATAGAAAAATATGAGAAATATTGAAGCATGGATTTTTAAAAATTTAAATATGGACAAAAAGCTTAAAATTTTCAATTCAGTTACTGGAAACAACTTTAATTTAAAAGAAAACACATAACACTTTTCGGAAAACTTAAACTTTTGGAATAATTCTTGGTTCTAACCGTTTAATGTTCAGTGTATTACTAGCAATACATGCAATTAAAATATATTTATTTTTTAATTCTATTAACGTAAGCGACATTTAGAAAAACCACTTAAGGGTGTTATTATGTAGACCAAAATCTATCAGAATCTGTTATCAAATCGGGAGTAAGAAATTGTTGTTGCACGTGTTTGTATCAATTTAATGTCCCAATCAACCACATGCCCCTAACATCAACTGTATCCTACAGAGAATACAATATGGAACATCAGTTTTTCAAAAGACTTTTTCTAATATTCGACAAAAGTCATCCATACACTGGAAAGTTTAATGTGTTGTTTCTACACACTTAAGCATTTAATCCTTGTAGGTACATGTTACACATAAAACGATGAAAATAGGCAACATCGGCTAAGAACCACGCCTATCTCCCATACAAAATGGCCGCCCAATTTCTATATTTTCAATTATCGTGAGAAATACTTCATTATTTCTTGTATTTGATTAAAACTTAGGTCTGGAACGAAATGGGAATGGAACTTAAACGAAATGGAAATGGACCGGAACAAAATGAAATTGAAACAAAATTTAGAAATGGATCGTAGAAATGAAAATTATAGAAAATTATCGATAAATTAAAGATAAACTAGAGAGTGAACTATATCAAAAATATTATCGATAAATTATCGAAAAATTATCGATAGGCCAATACTAACAGGAGCCTCGGATTATCCCATATATCCCGTGTAAGAAAAATTGGATTTTTTTAAAATCATTTTTAAAAATTTGGAGTAAAGCCTAAAATAATGGGAATTTAGTAGAAATTGTAGAGAATTCTTCAAAGAATAAATCCATCTAAGTAGCTGTATTTTAAGGACTCCCCAAATCTGTCAGGTGATGGACAAAGGATGTTCTGGTGTATGATAAATACCACCTATGAAGCTTTGAACTTTAAATGTAAAATTTTACCAAAATCGGTTCAATAACTGTACAAAAATATGTTTTTAAAACCAAAAAATTTTTTTTAACTATTTTAAAAGAAAATACAAGGGAATGAAAGTACACTAAAGTCGTGATAGCCTTGAAATTAGGAACAATTTTACTTAAGATGAGTAAATTTTGACTTTAACCTCTATTTGACCTCTATTTTAAGGCACTTTTAAATTGAGGAAAAACAGGTCCAAAAATTTACTTCATCTTTTTTTTCATTGTAGCAAAGCGAAAAGTATCCACATAAATGTATCTAATATCAGAGGGTTTTTTAAAAATATTCTGTTTTTTTTTCGTTTTATTTCTAATTGTTTATTTTGCACATTTATATTATAATTAATAATTTCTTCAACCCCATTCACTCGCTTTCCCCAGCCAAAAACTGACAGTTACATTTGCTATTATTTATTAATTACATGGCCTCTGTCATTGCATTTGTCATTTTTCAATTTAATGTTATATTTTTTTTGGTACACTTAACAAGCCGCATGTCAGTTCCTATTAAATTATTTGGCATTTCGATTTTTTTTGTTTTATTATTATTTTTTTGTTGCTAGCTGTTTGGCGGTAACAAGTCGTAAAAAGTGTGCACATATTTCCACATCAATTTTCATTAACGCACCTATTGTATGCAAAAAATATTTGCATGTGTCGTGAAAAATTTGTGCATGGCTAGAGGGTTTGAAGTGTTGCCAACTTTTGTTTATCTTTTTTGTATATTTTTTAAGTTTTAATTTCTGTTTATTTATTCAATTTATTAAATTAATTTGAGTGAAAAAAGGGATTTCATAATAAAATTTTCCAATTCCGTCTTTCATTTAACCAGGTGGCAACTTTGAATTTTATTAATAATCCACGAATCCATTATGCGGCAATAATTTTCCAAATTGAACACAAAAAGCTGTAACCAATTAACATGAAATGTGGGCTATGTTAATTGTAATGAAACAAGAATATACAAATTGAAAAAAAGAAAAAAATATACAAAAAACAAATGACAGTTCTGCGGTGGTTGGGTTGGTTGGTTGGTTGGTTGTTAGCGGTTAATGGAATTTGAAATTTGACAGTACGAAATGAAACATTTCGCATGAACTTTTTAAAGTTTTGTTTAGTTTTGCTAAGTTCAACTAAAATTTAAATGCAAACTTAAAACAAAACTTTAGCTTCCACTCATTAGATGACCAATCAGTAGATAATTTTTGAGTTTTTTTTCTTCTTCAATTTTTCCCTATACCTCAAAGTGCTTTTTCAACTTTGTGTCAATCTATGTTGCCACTGTGACATCGATCAATCAATCAATCAATCAATGAATCAATCAATTTGTTGTCAACATTTCACCAAAGTCAAAAATTTTCATCATCATCCCTCAGGTTATCTGTGGAGTATAAATGTTCGCTGAAGCAGAGAACATATTCAGCCACTATTGGAAAATATTTCTTACTCTCGAAGAATGAATAGTTTGCTTTTATTGGACAATGATATAGACTAGACTTTTTTATTCTATTTACAAACCTTTTAATGCGAGTGTACGCTTTTCCCTTGATACTCATGCGAACGAACGAACCAAATACCCACAAGATAAGCGAAGAATATGGAAAATCGAAGGCAGCAATTGATGGATGATATGAGAACTTTGTTACGGATGATTAGGATTAGGTACTATGAAAAAAGTGTGAAAAAATCTCTTTTGAAAATAAAAATTAAATGGTGTACAGGAATTTTCGAAATTCGATTTCAAAATCATTGACATGATTAATAATTTCTATTACAAGAGCATTTCAATGAGAAATGGAATTAGTTTTTTTTAATCTGATTCCTGATGACAAGCAATTAAGAACAATTTCGATTTCAAAAAATTAATTTCGAAATTTTTTAAATTTTCTTTGGTTATGGCTGTCTATCAAAAGTGACTTAAAAATATTAAATTCCACAGTACATTTCGCAATTTTAGTTTTGATTTCAAATGAAGGAATTTTACTTTCTTCAAAATTGCTTTTTTCACAATTTCGAATTTTTTCGAAAATACGTTTTACAAATTTTCAATTTCGATAACGAATGAAGGAATTTTTTTTTGCGAAACGTTTTAGTTTTTCAATTCCGAAAGTAAAAATTTTTCGAAATGGCTTTTTTCACAATTTCGAATTTTTTCGAAAATACATTTTACAAATTTCAGTTTCGATTTCGAATGAAGGAATTTCAGTTTTTGATGAATTGTTTTAATTTTTCGCTACCGAAAGTGATTTTGATTTGAATTCGAAATTATTTTCGAATGAAACTTGAGTACTTCTGATGTCAAACTAGCCTATGTCAATGAAAATTTTGACTTTGAATACCATTTAAAAAAATACATTCAAATTTGCTCGAATTCCACTCACAAAACCTGCCAAAATCGTCTTAGAAATCAACTCTCCGACAACTAAATAAATTCTTCTAAAAATTTCAATGCTAATCCCCTAAAAGCACTAATCCACTTTTCATCCGGTACGATTAAGCGCCATCATAACTCAACAGCAGCGGCCAAGCAATTTCCCATTTTCATTCAGAAATATAAGAAAAAATAAAAGAAAATAATAGAAGAGAAAGAAAAAAACAAAAACGCTTCACCAATTTATGGCAAAATAGATTGCTCATCATTGAAACCATTTAGCTCCACGAAATGGTAGAAAATATTTTATTTCTATTTATTTTTTTTTTGCATAACTTACGAGTTTCATAATTGAATTGGTTGTCCGGTAGCAATCAGCAAACAATCAGCTAAAGCTTTTTTGTTTTTTTTTTTTTGTAAGACAACTTGTGTATAAGCGGTTGGCAATGACGATGCGTCACCATATTGCCAACCGACCGGCCGGCCGGCTTTTTATTCATCTTCATTCATTATGCAAATGATAAAATTATATTTATATTGTATATGTATCTGCTTATAAATTATGCCGTACGCGCTTCTTTTGAGTTTATTTGTATTTTTTTTTAGCTGGGCTTTCAATTGGTTGAACGCCTTTTTAATTTTGTCTATCACATAAGAATAGTGTAATTGACCATATGTAGAAATTGATGTGTTCGGCAAATGTTCCTGTTGAGTTTTCTTCAATATTTTATGCTTTTAGAAGAACGCAGACAGTCTTCAATGGAATTTATTGAAATTGGAATATTCACCACCCTAAGTGGCATTGAGAGAATATTAGTTGTAGAAGATAAGAAGCTATTTAGCTATGTCCAAACTAAGTTTTTAAATGGATCGGAAATGAAGTAGAATTATAAATTATCGAAAATTATCGATAAAATATAGAAAAATTATTGATGAATAATCAAAAATTATCGATAAAACGTCGAAAAATTATCGATGAATAATCAAAAATTATCGATAAAATATCGAAAAATTATCGATAAAATATCGAAAAATTATCGATAAATATCGAAAAAATATCGATAAAAAATAAAAAAACTATCGAGAAATTTTTTTAAAATTTTAGATAAAATATCGGTAACATATCGAAAAAAATTTTGATTAAATTACCGAAAAATGGCCTAGGAACGTATCGTACTCGCATGTGCAGGGTATTTTATCTTCGATCAGACCGAAAATAATTCCCTTACTAGTTTTTATTTACGGATAATGTATGAACAGATAATTACACTATGCAACAAAATTAAGATTAATTTTTCTGCCTGCCGATCTGATAACAGATTCTTATCTCCCTCAAGAGATTTTTCTGGATTATCTCGAAAAAGCGAGTTATTTGAAGTCAAAGTTTAATGGAGGTTACTTCACTTAGGTGTGACAGTCGGTTTCACCGATTTATTATTAGAGACTTCTGTTTCTGGACCCTATGATAAGCCTAAATCGTTTCTAAAATAAATCACATGCGTGCGGCATGAACTCTTGAGGTGTTTTCTCTGAGTTCTTTAGGATAGTCTTCTTTGAATGCAAATCAAGAAATTTTATGGTCTTCAGGTGCTCTAGAATGATTTTTCATACAAAGTAATCCAGGGGTATTCAAATCTGGAGAGTTGGGAGGGGCAATCAGTTTTTGAAAGAAAATCGGAACCATTTTTTTTCACACCAGCGCACATATTGATGATGAGGATGGGTTAGGGGGAGTTCGGATTTCGGAATGCATATAAATTTGACCGGGTACTTAGAGTACACGGTATCTAAAAGCCAATATGAATGCATTAAGGTAATTATTATTGAAAATGTTCCACATTACAATCACACAACATCTCTCTTGTCTCCACACATGAGTAAATATTTGCCACCGCTCTACATATTTACGCCTGCAAGCGACAAATACTATTTAGGCAAATATTTGTTTCCTAATCGAATTGCCAAAGTATTAAAGAACCAAACCTGAATCCCAAAAACAGTAGACAAATAAGGCCAATAGCCCTAACATATAGGATAAACAAATACAAAAACTGAAATTGAAAAACCGAAAAACTCAGCTGAAAACAGAGATATGAAAAATAAAAAAATAAAAACCATTTAGAAAAGGATTCCAAAACAAAATGTGAACGTAGAAAAAATAATAAAAAGGAAAACCATCTAAAGCGAATACAAATGGCAGCTAGTGGAAAAAAATTCACCAACAGGCAAAATTAATGCAAACCGTATAGCGAGAAAGTAAATGAATGGCATTGCATTTTTCAGAAACACCCGAATTTCAATAGCAACAAAAATTCATTCAATTGTCAATTGCAGTCATAGTCGGGAGACGGGGGTGACGGGTGGAAGGGTTGGATTTATCAAATCCAATTGAAGGAAGAACGGAGTGAAAATGGTTCCAGGAAGACGAGCAGTCACGCGCTTAGTCAGACAAAAGGAAAGCCATTGGATGCGAAATGTGGCAATGTCTGTGTACACTTTGTTCCGGGCTGCTTTTGGTGGTGAAAAATGAGTTTTACTGGATTTTTCTTTTGTTTTTCTTTTCTTTTTTTGTTCTTTCTTTTTTGGTAAGCTAAGGACTTTGAATGGCAAAAGACCTGAATGGTCGACAATGGATTTCCTCAGTTAGTTTGAATTCAATTGCATTTCTGTTGCTGTGTGATAAATGATGTTCGATTAGACATTTAAATGCGAAAAGTAAATATGTTATTCGATAATATTTATTTACCGAAAGTAAAATGTAGAGAAGAAAAATACGCTGAGAAAAAGAAGTGATGATTGGAGCAATCGTAAAGTGGTAAGAATATATCAAATTATATTTGTAGCAACCATAGTTTTGTTAGAGGCTGGAATTTAACTACAATGCATTGGATCAGAAGTAATTATATGTTGAGGACAATTAGTTAAAAAATAATTAGCTGTATCACCACAGGTTTTTATGGTTACGATAACCATAGTAATATGTGAACATAAATAATATGATTGCTCCAACCATATTTGTATGTACTGCAAAATATGTAACCTAGTTCCAAACCTGGTGTAAGTATGTTTTGAAAGACGCTGATTTCGAATTTGATGTTGAAAGTTCCAAATTCAAGATGGCCGATCGAGCAGTATGTATTCGACCTACTGAAACTTACTGACTGGTTTTTTTCCCTCTTTTCTTCTTACTTTCATTTAACCACCCCTGATTGCATGAGTAAACTTGAAATTTGTCACATATGGCGCAAAACTGCCACAAAAAATTATCAAAAAAAAATCGGAAACCGAAAGTAAATGTAATCACATTTTTGTCGCACACACACACACACATCATTGAAAATGTACCTTTTTCCAACAAAATAAAGTTAGTAAATGACTTTATTTGTATAGAGCGACGAGACTAAGCAAAGCTCAATTGCCATCACCGTCATTACCTACGGCCGCTACACGTTAGTCCCCCCTCTTTCACAAGCGATTGTTTATCTTTTGCACGGTGCACACAGCTGCGGCAAAGTAATTTCGACTTTTGGTTACTTAATTTTGTGATTTGTTTTGTTTCTTTTCGGGATAACTTTTTCGCCCTATTTCTCGTATTAATATAATGAGGAGGAGTCACATTGTTGTGTGTTCGCTTGTTTGTTTGTTTATCTTTTCACTTGGTAAACAGCAAATATTCATTGGCATTTGCCATTCAAATCCAAGGCATATGTTACCATACAACAAATTATTACCAAGTTTACCGAGAAGGTATATGTCTAGGTGGAGTTGACTTAAATTGCGGGTGGTGGCCGTAATTTTCTTGCGGAACTAAGTGATTTCAGATTTAATTGAATATGTTTAAGTGAGAATTTATTTACTTGCAAATTAAGTAAATATAAGAGGGAGAAATGGGGTATAGAGAGGGTAGGGTTTATGATAGTTCAATTATTTTTTTGGTTAGACTAAAAATACTCGTATAATTAACTAGATTAGTTCAGGACAAATCTTCAAATTAACTTGACTTGGCATATAACTTCCTGTAGCCTAGGCAAAAAACACACTAGATTTGACTTTAAAAACGTTCAAAATGTGATATGAAGGTAAAAAGTTTACAGGGTACCCCATTATTATTATGACCACTTTGATTTATATGCAAAGTAACTTGGCAGGAATAAATCAAATACCATTTATTTGGAATTCGTATTCCGGTAGGCCGGGTATCTGGAAACCTACACACACTTTTGACTGTGTCTGTGATATGTTCAAAACGCAAAATAACCGGGTAACCATGACATGTATCTGGTAGCATGCCAAATGATTATTATGATCTTCAAGGTTTTCTCGGTACCTAAAAGATTGCCGCAAATAGTTTCGGTAGTTTTAAGATTTATCGATAAATCTAAAAAATCAACAGTGTAAAGTAAAATGCATTGTTTATACACACTTAAGCGTGTAAACCTTGTAGACACATTTTATACACATTTGCCGCGTTTTATCTAAGCGTATGTGTTTTTTTTAGTAGGTACTTAAGCGTTGTAGCTACATGCGAAAATTTGTGTAAAATGTGTCTATAAGGTTTACACGCTTAAGTGTGTATAAACAATGCATATCACTTTGAAGTGAAGGTTTTCAAGTGAAATTTTTAACACAACTAAAATTCCAAAGCAAGTCCATATATTAAAGGAAAGGAAAATTAAAAAGTGTCAAAAGTGGGGTCAAGTTCACACCGCCTATCAAGTTCAGACCTATCATTCTTCCATTTGACTACAGAGGATACAAATGGCTTAATAATCAATTAAATTAACTTATTAAAGCATATTTGGTTTAGTGATTAATCGAAAGTTGGTTATCGACTAACAGTGGGTCATCAGCAGCGTAACTTTACTGCATTTGAATAATCTTCAAAAAAAAGTGTAAAATTATCGATTGAATTGTATGATCTATTAATCATAAATTGATTATAGATTAAACAAATTTCATGAATACAATCAAAATCACTTCCAAACTTCTAAGGTATTTCAAATTTGTGGCTTATTGTCTTGTCGAATATTGGTTATCGATTGGTTGTTACTTGGCTATCGTTAATTCATCGTTTAATTTACAGTTCTTCATTAACAGTTGGTGGTCGATTAATCGAAAACCTGTTATCGATTTATGCTAATTTTGTTATTGATTAATTCGAACTTGGTTCTCGATTAATTCGAAGTTGGTTATCGATTAATTCGAAAATGTTTATCGATTATTTCGAAGTTGATTATCGATTACCCAGAATTTTTAATACAAATTTAATTAAAACCGAATGCCCTACTCGATTTCATATCAATCAATTACATAATTGCAGTTGCCTCACAGAGAATAATCACACCTACCATAAGAGAAAATGAGTAGCACAACAACTGGTCGTACAATCAAAACTCATAATAATAATTAAAATTTTCGCAGGCCCGCTTCCTTGTGAATATTTTTCATAGAACGCTTGCACACAGCATTGGTATTGAATGCGCGGGCGAGAAATGCGTTTGGCAGTGGTGCTTTTTGTTTTTATTATTGCTGTTGCTGTGGTTGTTGTTATTACTACAGCAGCAATTAAATGCAATTTATTTGGCAATTATTGACCATTCAGAAACGTTTTTTTAATTGTTCAGCAGATTTTTCTTTTTTTTTTTGTATATTTGTTTTCTCTTTTGTTTTTGCATTTGCATTTTGTATTTATTAATAATTTTAATGGCACTTTGAATGAGTGTTTTTATGAATGTGGTTTGTATATTGTAAATGCTTTCAACTGATAGTAATTCGCATAATTCGTGGTAGTAAGAGGATGTATTAAGGCAATGGGGGGGTTGGAAATGTATTAATTTCTATTGAGGTTAAAAACTTGTAGTTCAGCCTAGCAGAATTATATACTAGATCACCCCATTGAAGAAGGGAATAGCATTCGCAAAAGATATTATTTGAAATTACACAGATTTCGAAACAATTTGTAGCCAAGAAAATGTATCTTTGCGAAAATTTATGACTTTCTGAAAGTGAAACTGCAAATGTCAGTTGAATTGAATTGAATGGAGGAGGCTGGACCATAACAAATATAAATTGATTTATAGACTAAAAGGCTATGATTCGATAGAGAGGTAAGGGGCACCAAACGACAGACAGACAGTTGATATATAAATAATTCCTCCTGTTGTTGTAGTTGTTGTTGTTGTTGTTGTTGTTGTTGTTGTTGTTGTTGTTGTTGTTGTTGTTGTTGTTGTTGTTGTTGTTGTTATTATTGCAATCAATGTTCGCTTTTCCCTCATTCGGGTGCATCAATTAATTTTACATTTTCATTGAATGGAATGGAATTGAAATGATTTTCCCGCATACATTGAAATGCACATTTTCCACTTGAGCATGTGTGTGGGTGTGATGAGGAGAATGTGCTCCTTTGATGTTGTTTTGGATTTATTTTTTCTCTTTGGTTTTGGTTTTCATTTTCTTTAATTGAACTTGAATTGGCCTTTTGCGTAATATTTTGCATTCATTCGAATGCCAGCCGAGCGCAGCAGTCACCACCGCCAACAACTGTGAGCGAAAATGGCAAAATGATTAATTGCAGCTGGTAGTGATGCTGCTCCAGCCCAAGCCCCCCTCCGCTTGTGGTTGGCATATGTAACATACTTGAAGTGTTGATTTTGTTTGTGGTCTGAGTAAATAAATATTTCCGAAATTGTTGTAGGTGGCTTGGACATGCTTTAAGTAATTGACTGGCAATGAATTTGAAATTAAATTACAAAACAATTAGATAATAAACAAAATCTAAGTTATTTCCGGGTATTAGTGTGATAAGTACTTACAAGTTATTGAAAAATTAACACTCTATGGGACATAATCAAATTTTAGTTAGAAATTGTTGGGTATTTAGTTTGTTAAATTTTGAATTTAATTTTCACATAACTAAAAATTGATTAAGAATATAAAGAGTGAATGTTTTTTTTTCGGTGTAGGGAAGTTTTTTTTTTCATCATCAACTTACCTGAAAGAGAAGAAATAAAGAAAATTTAGTAAATACAATAAAGTTCATATTGGAATTTAATTAAATTACAGGAAAAATTTATGAAAAAATTTACAAGAAATAACTGTGTACCCTAAAAGAAGGTGTGGTTGATATAGAAAAATATAAAATAGATCTAAAATCCCACAAAACAAAAACAATTATCGATAAACTTTCGAAAAATTGTTGCAAAATTTTCTAATGTTATTATAAAATAAGCCAAAAAGTGTTCGAAGTTGCATAAAAATCCTCGAAAAATCTTTGAAAAATTATCGAAAAGTTATCGTAAAACTATCGTAATTTATTGAGAAACTAGGGAAGATTCATAGAAGAAGGTATCGAAATGTATCGAAAAGTTATCGAATGATCAAAAAATTATCATTTTTATTTATCTATTCATAGTCAAAAAATACTGCTACAAAAATAATAGAAAAAATTATCGGAAAAGTTATCGAAAATTTATCGGTAAATAATGGTAAAATTATCGAAAAATTGATGTAAAATTGTTCAAAAATAATCGAAAAAAATTATCGAAAAACTATTGAGGAATTATCGAAAAAACTATCGGAAAAGTTATCGAAAATTTATCGGAAAATAATGGTAAAGTTATCGAAAAATTGTCGTTTTTATTTACTATTGTGTAGTACAACTTTTCTATTATTATTTAAAAATAATAGAAAAATTATCAAGGAATTATCGAAAAAATTATCGAAAACATTATCGGAAAAGTTATCGAAAATTGATCCGAAAATTATGGCAAAGCTATCGAAAAATTGTAGTAAAACAATCGAAAAACTTCTCTACTTATCTTTTTCGCAGTCTAATATCACTACTGTTATTTTTAAAAAAATAGTAAAAAGTTATCGAAAAACTATAAAAACTAGAGAGTGGACTATCTTCGGCTATACCGAAGTTGAAATACCCCCACACAGTAGGAAGAAGTACCTCGAACATATAAAAATGTGGTCTCAAGACATTATTTTGAGCCAATTATAGGTGGTTTTGGAGCCCGGACCATGTCCAAAATCCATTTCTAAAAATTTCCAATTAAATCCACAAAAAAAAAAAAAAATTGGTCTCAAGACCCCATTTAGACCCTTATATATGTGGCTTCGGAACCTCGGACCATGTCAAAAATACGTTTCTAAACATTTCCAATCGAATACAACAATAAAAAATGTTTACCTTTTTTTTCGGTGTATGGGAGCCACGCCCAGTTTTTGTCCGATTTGGCTGATTCTCGAACTTGATCTCAGTATTCACGAGAAAAACATGTACCCAAAGTTTCAAGTCGATATCTCCAAAACTGCGACCGCTATCGTGCGGACGGACAGACGGACAGACGGACAGACGGACAGACAGACGGACATCGCTAAATCGACTCAGGAGGTGATACTGATCAAGAATATATATACTTTTCCATACCGGACACGCCTCCTTATGGGCGTTACAAACGTTGTGACAAAGTGAGTATACCCTGCCACAGTCAGTGTGGGGGTATAAAAATGAGGAATATGGAAAATTTATCAAAGAAGGCATCGAAAAAGTTATCAAAAAAAATTATCGCTAAATTAGAGGAGAATTGCTGGAAATTGTCCAAAAGTTATCGTTTTCAATTTATCGATTTCTGAGTCCAGTAGAACTACATTTATTTCAACACAAGAGATTTTATTATAGCTTCGATAGAGGTTCTTTATACAATAAATACGAGCAAGGGATATCTTGCATGCGAATTATTTATACTCCTTATAACCTTATACCTTCCAATATTTATCTTTCTCTCTTTCATTTAAAGGCTTTCGGAAGGTATTATTATTTACTTCAATCGAGTTCATTGACAAAATAAAATCTGAAGATGAAAACAAATAACTTTGCCAAATCCTCATATTTTCAAGGTAGCAAATAAAAAATGTCAACAGGTCCTCACGAGCACCTTTCGCCATTGTTTTCATTTGTTTAGATGTGCAAGAATTTAATATTTTTCAAATCTTCTTAATATTCACACTTTACTTGTCACTTGAAGACGCCTGAAGTCTCTAACAGAATATGAGCAGCGCCAGTCGGACCACTTGACCCAATTTCAGTACATAAGGTGGAAATAAACAAACCACTGCGAGAAGAAAGAAAGAAAAAACCGCCTTAACGATGCATAATCCTTGCGTCAAGGTACACCAAGAGCATGACGCAGCGCACTGCTTCAAGTGTTTACTGGCACACACAGCACATTGTTAGAGAATTACATGCGGGCGGGCAAGCAAGTAAGCATGTGTGTGTGAATGCATGGACTTTTAAGAATGTATTCAAGCATTCACATTCGTAACATTCTATTCTCTTTGTATTCCACATTACTTACACACAAAGACATTTTGAAATTTCCATATTTAATTCAAATTTCTCACCAATTTAATGCATATCCAAGTGAAGTGACATAAGACATCATCAGCACATAGGTACTCGTATGCAATAACAAATGCAAAACTAAACACTCACAATCGCACAAGCGTAATACACCCACTGACATGTTAAGTACATTATTAAACATACAAGGATTATCCTTGTTTTCCACTTTTCCACGCTCTATTTGCATTACCAGTGGCATTAATGCGTTTGCAGATTTTATTTTCGTATGCTTTGTGTGATTTCCGCACACATTTTTTTTTGCGCTGATTTTTTCCACTTTATTTTGGTTGCCTGATTTACTTTTAGTTTTTATTTTTTGTTCGTATGCAAAGTGCCATTGCAAATAACTTTAAAGTTGTCATTCTGTTTTTAAGTGTTTTCACCACGCATTCAACTTTTGCCACACACACACGCACACACAATTCGTCCTTATTTTTTTATGATATTTTTTTTACATTTAAAATAAGAACTTTTTGCGTTTGGTGTAACTTTTTCTCCCACCGAATATGTTACGTGAAACATTTGGTAAATTTCCGCTTGCATTATGCAGAAAATATGAAACACTAATGGCTACACTTTGTCATACACCCCCCAGCTTACCTCCTTGATGTGGGAAAAAACCGAGTAAAACCACAAACGAAAGAAATTGTGAAACATTTGGTGTTGAAACTTTTATAAAACATGTTGGATTGTATATTTTTTTTTTTTTGGTGCCAGGAGTGACAGAACTTTTGGAAGCGCTATAAGTTTTTTATATGAAACATATAAGAACTCATGAGAATGTATGGTAATTTATGAGGAATGTATGAGCATAGTGTATAAGAGTGTATGAGATGAATATGGGAGAATGGTTGAGAAGAATGTATGACAATGATTGAAAATGTATGAGAAGAATGTCTGACAATGGTTGAGAGTGTAATACGCTCAGTGTATGAGAGGGGTGTGTTAACATATGACAATTTCTCTGAAGAATGTATGGCAATTTATTAAAAGAATGTATGAAGATACTATATAAAAATGTATGAGAAGAATGCTAGAAGAATGTATGACAACGTTTGAAAATGTATTAAAATATATTAGAAAAATATTTTATGCGATTATATGAGAATGGCTGAGAAGAATGTATAGAAGAATATATATGAGAATGTATGAAAATAATGTATGAAAATAATATCTGACAATTTATTAGAAGAATGTATTGTCATACTGAGTGTATGAGAAGAGTATTAAAGAATGAATGAGAAGAATTCATGAGATGTATGTATGGAATCGTACTATTAGAGTGTGTATGCAAAGAATGCATGAAAAATGTATTAGAAGAATGTATGATAACGTTGGCGAATACATGGAAAGAAAATTGGGTAGAAAAAATGTTTGAGAATGTATGAGAATGCTTGAGTAGAATTTATAATCAATTCGAATATATAAGAATGTATGATAAGAGAATGTATGATAAGAGAATGCCTGAGAAGAATGTATGGAAATTTATTAGTAGAAAGTATGACCACATTTGAGACTATAATGAGAAGAATGTATGAGAAATGTGAAAAGAAATTATATTCAATTATTTGAAGAATGTATGAAAAGATAACATAAGTATAAGCGAAGAAGAATGTACTATAAAGTATGGAAGAATCGTCGGAAGAATCGTCAGACTCACATGAACTGTTGTAGGGTGTACACAAAAGAAGCGAACAAAAATATATGTTTTTAATGTGAAATACTTTTCATTCTGGTTGACAAAATGTCGTTCTCAGAAGTTTTTAATGCAATTAAGTTTTCAAAAGCGGGCAAGAGGCAAAATAAATGCAAAAAAAAAATTGAAATAAAAATGTTAATGCCACAAGCGTGACACACGTACACGCACTGGCCACACACACACACACGCAGCACTACCTTTTTAATTCAATTTGTCCTGGCTATACTGTCACCTATGTGTGTACCGCCCCCTCTCACTTCCTCTTACCTTCAAGAACACCTATTGAAAGTTTCTCTCTTTTCTGTCGAACTTTTCATCCTTTCTGACATACCAGCAGCAGTTGCTGGTTCTTGTTTCGTGCTTATACAAAAAAGAAAAGCAGAAAACTTTACCAAATTTCATTCGACATTTCACAAATGCAAGTTTTGCACTTACCGCTTGGGCGGTGTTGCTGTTTACCCGGCAACTGGTTGTCCTGACAGATTTCCTTTACTACTGCCACTGCAAGATGTAGCATTTGTGGTTTTCGTTGTTATTTCTTTTGCAAGAAATAATATAACAAAAATTAAATTTTTTTAAAATATATATTCCCTTCTAAGGTGCCATATGGAAGCAACCACTTGGATCTGATTATTTCTTTGATAAATTTCTGTGGATTTTTTAGGAATTTCATTTTTTATTTTGTTGCTTTGGAAGTTTTAATTGCTGCATAAGAATATGCAAACAAATTTTTCATATGAAATTATGAGAAGTTTCTTATGATATTAAGGAAAAATTGTGTATATATTTGAGGAGAGCATATTTTATGGTTTGTCTTTTAGAATTTTTAAAACTCTTAATTGTAATTATGGGGACGATAATGGAAAAGATATGTAAAAGGTAATATTATACTCATCGATATTATACACATCAAATTAATCGATAAACAAAAACTGAAATTATCGATAAAAAAAAAACTCAAAAATATACAATTGGAATAAATATATTACTAAATACTCAAAGTAATCAGTGACCGAGTACTGAAGTGCAAGCGAGTAACTCGATATGAAACGCAATCGATACTTTTCACATCGTTTTTGGTGGATAGAATCGATTCTCGATCAAAAACGGTTGACATGATGGTAGCATTTAATACCTATTATAGTATTAAAATTAAACGATAACTGATTACTAAGAGTATCGACAATCAAGTACTTATTGAAAAGAATCGATTACTTAATCGAGAACGAGAATTAATCGATATATTTTGTCGACTATATACATAGTATCAACTTTGATCAGTCGTTTAATATATTTTGAATATTAAATACACAAATAATCGATAGTTGAATGAAAAATAATCGATTATTTAACTTCTGCTTAGAAGTATTTAAGTACTAACTGAAATGAATCGATAACTAAATATTTAAATTTTTTGTTATCGATTACTGAAATAAGTCGATATATTTATCGATAATCGTATACAAATTCTAAGCGATACTACTGGTGAACAGCTAAAAATTTAGCAGGGAGTGGAGAGGTTTTTTTATATTAGTTTACAAAGGCTTCAAAAAACTTTTTTTTTGGGTTGAGATCCACGAAATCTATAGGGGATGACACACTGGCGTCAATTGACCCCGGGTGCTGTCAAAGTGTTGTTGTTTCCAAGGCAAAATTAAAAATGAACATTTTTTGAGAGAGCGAGTCAATATTTTTTGAGGGGTTTTTTTTTCGAGCTGGGGTCATGAATCAAAAGAGTGTTGCATTTTAGCAAAATGTAACTGTCAAATCTTTAGTTGCAAAAACCAGGTTGCAAAAGTATTAAAAAAGCATACGAAATGCTAATATTTTCAGTTTTTGTTCGTTGCAGCAACACTTGTCAGGAATTTGTTCCTAGTTACTTTATATTATCATTAAATTTGTTGAAGCAATACGAAATGTAAGTAAATAACACAATTAAACATGAATATTTTAATAAAATTCTACAATCGTAGGTTTATAAAAATATTCTGCATGAACTGAAATGTGCATGGGTTGCACTCTTTTATCATTTAGGCACATAAAATATGAGTCGAGCAGATTGACCCGGCGTCAAATATTTTTGCGTGTGGCACGTCCAGGCGTCAAAATAGTAAAAGAGCATAAAAGAGAGTAAAAATACAAAGGAATAGGGGTCAAATGACGCCTGTCTGGCATGCCCTTATGAAGCCAAAATTTTCCAATTTGATTTTAACGAAATTTTTAAAATTCTCTATAAAAAAAATAATTGAAACTATTTAACAACCTTAGACACTGAAACCTTAAGCCCAAAATTCTAAATGTCCAAGATCCTGAAACCCAAAAATTAAATACAAATGACATGTCAAATGACTTCCTTGCAATGTCAGAAGTGAAAAACTGAAGCAAATTTATTGAAGTAATCATTCAAATAAATTCTAGTTAAATTTTGTCCCAAAAAATAAAACTGATTTTGTAAATTTTCTTCATAACACAACAACTATTAAAAAGCCCCAAAGGAATTGCGAATTTATTTTTGCATCAATTAAATTGAATTAAAAATATATATTTAAAAAAATAAATCATTTGCCTGGCGAGCAATTATTTATAAGCAAGTGAATTTATTTATTTCAACGCCAAAGTCTGTCTGCTTCGACTGTGTACTACAAGTTCATTAAGTGGCATACATTGTGTACGGTTTGATGATTTTCCGAATAGTCTTCAGAGTGTACGTTTGGTATTTTTGCAGCGTTTGATTTATTGCATTTGTCTCGACTTGCAAAACAAAAGAAATGCACAAGAAGTAAGACGAAATAAATGTCTTCATCTGATGATTGCTGTGCTTGCAATTGTACTTTCTTATAGGCCAAATTTATTGTGAAATTTAAGAATGCGAAAATAAGTTGTTTTTGTTTTGTTTTTGTTTATATCAACTAATTTTAGTTACAATTGTTTGTGCGCACTTGTGTCAAATTGTGTAAATGACTTGTGAAATTTGTTCGTCTGTTAGGGGTTTTGTGAAGTATCTTTTGTAGATTAAATTTGAAATTTGTATAAAATATTTCAGAACTTAGTCATAATCTTAAATTTATGCGACAGACAAAAGTGCATTTTATCATAGTTTGCTGAGAAGAACAAAGCAGTCTTCTTTGCTCATTCCTCAAAGTTTATATCCACTAATCACACGAAGAGCAGAAAAGCATTTCCGTAACTTTTGTTGTCTGCGACGTCTGTGACTGAGATGCACGTAACTCGTAAAGTTCTTACACTTGAGTGAGTCAAAGCAAGGAATTTTCATTACAAAAACTCCACACAAAAAGGTAGTAAAGTAGTCGGTGCTCGCTTTGTACGTGTGTACCTTGCCTTTCCAATGTGTATTACAACCAAGGGAAAATATTTAGTAAAGTAAAGTGAATAAAAAATCAAGGTATCGTATCCTTAGTAAGGTATCTGGTAAGATTTCTATAAAGTAGGGAGTCTTTAAAGAAGCGAGAATATTTGCAAGTCCTAGAAGTCACCACTGAACCTCAGAGTACTCTTGAAAATTCCAAAATGTTCCGTTTGAGCGCTTAACAAAGAATTTGATTACCAAGATGATCTCTGATGAGATAGATTAGCGTCTTTCGAAACACAATTGAATGATGAACCTACAATTTCTTCTAGGGTAGCTGTATAATTTAAAATTATTATAAAATAATTTAAATTGCTCTGAGCTAGATACCAACTAAGTCTTAATAAGAGTTCACTAAGTCGAACTAATTTTCTATACTTATCTCAGCTATATGCATTTGAACCATTTCCTCCAGGCCTGATTGCTCTATTTTTTTTTTTTTTGTATTTCTTGTATTTGTATTTATTTCATTATTATAACAAAAACAACAACTCTACTCAAACTTTCACCGCAACAATGTTGCCGTTTACATAGTATTTTATACGGAACCCCTTATCCATATTATGCCCGCCAAACAATTTCATAAAAATGTTTCCCTTCTTTATGTGGGCAAAAGAAAAAGTGCAAAAAAAAAAAATAGCAAACAACAACAACCAACAAACATGGAAATTACAAAAAAACTTACGCAATTGTACAAATCGCCAAGGTTCATTGACATACAGAAATCTGCTCTGCACGCGGATTCGATTTCAATTTTCATTTCTCAACCAAAAAAAAAAAACACAAAATAAAATAAAAACCAGTTCATGTTGGAAATTTCTCAAAATAAAATGGAGAAAAAAAATATATGGGAGAAAAAGGAAAACAAAAAATTAAAGCAAAAACACGGTGGCAACTTCCACCGGAAAATGTTGTGATCAACTTGAATGTGTTTTTTTTTGAGTGTGTATTTTGTTGTTTAATTTTTTTTTATGCCTTAAACAAGTAGGGAGCAAAATAAATGCCACAAACCAGATTTTATTTTCATTTTACTTGCCACAGAAATTGTCTGCAGAAGGAGTTGCAGACAACGATCGGGTTAGCGTAAGTAAATCGAAATCTATTACAAAAAACGCACTTTTTTGTCGCTCCTTGAGACTCTATTATGATTGAAATGGTAGGAAATTTTGTATGTGTGCCTTGGACGATGTAAAGTTGTTAGGTTACTTTCACACAAAATTTTATTTTGATATGATTTAAAAGTCGTTGGCATAAGTAAATAAACATGAGTCACTTCGCCACATATTGGGTGTGAAGATTTTTGTATCTTCTGGTCAAATAGCCTCTCGCATGGATAGCTTTGAGTGTGTGCAAGTGACTGGATAATAAGGTACAGAAAGTAGCAATTATTGGCCATACTCTAAGACGATTCAGCAAAATTAAATTCCATTTGACTCCCATGAAGCTCCCTTATCGATCCCCCTTTGAATCCTATTTGGAACCAACTTCAACTACCACACCCTCTTTCGAAATCAAAAACTCTAATCGAGAACCTTTAGGCATGCTTTCTCAGAATATATATGTTGCATTACAGCTTCTTATGTCCACTAGTGACTGGAGGACAGCATAGTATAATTGACACAATCATGGTTTGGGCTCCGACGTCTCCTTTTGGAAAAAAAATCTAAAATCCTGGCTCTGCTATCTGTAGCCATCAGAATATATATGTGCAATTGGTGGCTTCAGGAAAACTACTATATCTGCCATGCCCAAATTTCTAAACAGCCACGACCCCTTTTCGAAAATTAAAAAAAAAACTCTCTGGAGAGTCCAAAGCATATATGTGAAATATCATCGCTCTCTAGCTCCACTGGGGACTTCTAGAAGGTGAGGACATACATACGGGCATCCGTGCACTATTTAATTTCGGTGGCATTGGTGAGGATGAAGTTTTAGCGCCAGACGTCATAGTACTTACCCACAAACACAAATTGTTTATATAATTTCACTGAAAGCCTTAGAATGGCACTTTCCCAAAACTTCAGTACTTGTTTTCAGTTTGTCCCGCATTTGCAAAAGCTCATTTACGAGATCTCATAAACATTCTTTTTGCATCCCCCCTCTCCCTCCACCGCCTTTCGACATTACACGTTTCCCGCAGCACCAAATAAAACCAAAAGTTTTTCATTCACAATTGTTGAATTCGAGTTGAAACACTTTCGTTAATTAAAAGCATCTCGCGGCACTCGTTAACCAGTTAATTTTTATTCACTTTTTTTTTTCCATTTGCTTTTATTTAGACTTATTTAAACTTGCCGTACTAGCAGGGACTACTAGCCAACTAGAGATGCCAATTTTATTAGTTTGGCGCTTTCAGGTATTTATTTATGGTCATGTTTCGTTTTTGTTTTGTTTTTGTTTGGGTTTTGTTTGGGTTTTTGTTTCGTTTTTGTCTTTTTGTGCCATTGCCATTTCAATTTTAAAACCAAAAATAACTTTTACAATGGTTCATTCATTTCGCCACAACGAAACAACAATACCAATAAATATAAAAATTTAAAAAAAAATATATTCTCTCTTTTTTTTTTTTAAATGTTTGAACTTTGTAATGGAGTTTTGGTTTAAAATAAATAACTTTTGTGTTTTGAATACATATTTTATTTTTTTGTATAATTTTTTTTTATTAAAGTTTGCTGCTGTGAAATGGTTTAATTTCAGTTTAAGTTTAAGGGGAGATTTGTTATATGGTAGCGAATGTAAGGCTAAAAGTACTAATGGTTATTGTAATTAATAAGTACAGTATTGGAAAAGAATAGTCGAAGGGAAGGCTTCAAGTGCCTAAGCGGTTTTGTACACTTAAATTTGGGGTAATGTGGGAAACCTTTGATATCAACTTATTATACCCTGCACCTCATGAGGTATGGGTATATTCGCTTTGGTCTGATGTTTGTAACACCAAGAAGGAGAAGTGTCCGGTATGGAAAAGTATATATATTCTTTATCAGCGTCAACTCCTGAGTTGATTTAGCCCTATCCGTCTGTCCGTCTATCCGTCTGTCCGTCTGTCCGTCCTCTTTTCTTGTAAACACGATTGCAGGAGCTAGAAGAAAGCTAGGGATCCCAAATTTTGTATTTATCCTTCTTAGGCCCTAGAAGGAGTTGGTATTGAAAATGGGCGGAATCGGTCGACTGCCACGCCTACCTCCCATATAAGTGAAAATTGTGTTTTTACGGAAATTTTAAGATTTTATCAAAACAGTATGAAATTTTGTGAGGTTTTCGGGGTCGCTGATTTCGAATTTGATGTCGCATTTTCAAAATTCAAGATGGCGGCTCCAATTTGGTCCAGTAGGTGTCGGCTTGCCCGACTGAAACCTTCTCATTTGTTTTATTGTAATTTTAAGGCAAAAAAATATATTTTAACAAGTGACGAGGTCAGCGTTCTCACTCTACTCCTATTGGGGTAGATCTACTACTCTCGGATTGATTTTTAATTTTCTACTCATCGATGTAGGTAGTAAATCTTCTACTCCCCTCAAGGCATTATCTACTACTATTGTAAGAAATCTACTCCTCAAAATAGTATGAATCATACTCTTTCTACAAATCGACTACCATGACAGACATTTCTACTACTCTCGTAGAATGACTAGTACTCCAAGCTAGAAATGCTACCTACTCCCCTTTTTTCAACCACTTTTAATACATTTTTATTGCCTACAAATTCACAATGAATGCATTGAAGCAAAAAAAACCAAAATCCTTTTAAAAACTTCTAAAAATATTTCAATATTAGGATGACTATTGACTTATGCCTTAACTATTTCTAATTAAAGAATAATTAAATTTTTTTCTATTTAACATAATGAAATTTTCTAATTATATTTTGTAGTGTATACAATCACATTTGAAATTGGTTTTAATTTAAATTTTATGTGATTTTAATTGAAAAGTTTCACTCAACGGTTTGTTATTATTTTGGCATTGGAGGAATTTGTGTTTAGTATTTTTTTATAATTTTATTTCATTCAAAATTTCATATTTCTACGGAAGCTTTCCGCTGCACCTCCCTGTGCAGCCACCAAAAAAATTTTGAAAATTTTTATTTTTAAAATAAAGCAACAAAAAAGTAATTAAATGAATTTCAAATAAAATGAAATGAACATGTTGCAAGGTGTGTCATCAACAAATTGCAGTTGACATTTCAAAAACACACACAAAGTGCACACAAGCACAAAGACACACAGTCGAGCTAAACAGATGTGCAATTTGTCAATGGGGAACGGAGAGTTGCCAAGCAAATAATATTTTGGAGCCATTTCTACTAATATTAAAAATTAAAAATACTAAAAAAAAGAAAATACAAATCACAGACACACACAAGAAAAATAAAACCAAACAAAAGCTTCTCAAAAAAGACACCACCACACAATCCACAAGTTTTGAAATTGTTTTTTTTTTTAATTTTTCTTCTCAAATAAATTTGGAAAATTGCTTTTTGCAAATTATTTATAATTTAATGTGAATTCCTGAGGTGAAAAAAATGCAAACAAAAATCTTTTTCTTTTCTTCTTCTTCTATAATTTTTACGCATGTTTTTCGGTACTTATTTGTTTATTATTAATTCAACACAAATTCTATTTTGGTTAATTGAATTTTCTCTCGTCGCGTCTGTGTGTGTACATTTTTGTTGAAAATTAATTTTCTACTGTGAAGCTCATTTAATTTGCCACGAAAGGTCAATGCCAAGCCGGTATTTATACACATTTCGCATTTGTGCGTTTAGATTAAAATTGAAAAGCCGTTCAAGGTGTGCGTGTGTGTGTGTATTGCTGAATACAAATTTAATTCATTTGATATGAAGTTTGTATTGAAATATCAATTAAATTGGAAATAATATTATTTTTATTTTTAATTTCGATTTTGATTTGGATTACGTTTTAATTTTCTTATTTGTTTTGTGTTGGCAAAATATTTGCCAAGGAAACGTATTTAAGTGGAAAATCCCGCAATCGATTCACTTCACTTTTGACCTTTTTTCTTTGCGTTTGGATTTAGTGAATCTGTTCAATCAATTCCTGGCAAATCCTTCGTAAGTGAATTTGAATTTTTTTTTTGCAAATTCATCCTCTTGCTTTTGCTTTTAATGCTGGAGTATAAAAATGATTTAAATAATAGAGTTTCCTTTGGAAATATTGGAGAAATCCGAAAGAAATTTTTAAATTGTTAAGTCAAGGCGAATAAAATAAATGTAGAAAAAAAGCAATGAGAGAAGATAACCAAGTCAATTGAAGAATCATAAGATGACTTACTTGGCCATATCAAAGTGACATACCAGAGCTAAGAGAGAGGATAGAGTCAATCATCTGATTGACTTGCTTCTAAACTTGCTCAGTTAACATGAATATGCTGCAACGGCAAACACTGTACTAAGTAAAGTCACCACCAGACTAGCAAGCCTATGTCATTTCCTATTCAGATTAAAATATTAAAAATATTTTCTGAAATTTCAGGCCATTTTTTTGGATAATATTTTTCGAAGGAAACTTCAGTATTTTTCATTTCACTGATTCATTACCCAATCGATATCCACTTAACCAAACTTCAAATTGTTAAACAATTATTTCAGAATCTCCAATCTCTTTTCCCATTGCCAGTCAAAAGTTTTGTCCAAATAAACGTTATTTAAAAGGAAATTCCTCTAAAATTACAACAACATAAAGGAAAAGAAGAAAAATAAATCGAATAACTCAACTGTGACATAAATCAGTGCAGATCGGACAGAAAAATCTGCTGTGAGCACAAAAATGCACACCAAAAAAAAAAATACATATATTTATAAGCTGCAAAATTTCAACATCTCCACATGCTCCATTTAGCACACAGTGGCAAAACATATGTGTTGCGAGAGGCAGTGGGGGGTGCGAAGAGAAGTTTATACTCGTATGTGATGGAAAATCGCACATGGAGCGCTGCAATGTATGAATATGGCTATGAGGAGTCCATGGAATATGAATGAGAAAAGTGCAGGTCGTGCAAAATAACAAAAAAAAAATGAAAAAAAAAATGGAAACACAAAAAACAACATTGGAACGAAAGCGTGAGAATATATATTTACTGTCTAAATTTTAAAAATTAAAAAAAAATATAAAAAAATGTTTTGCATTTGAATACAAATTAACACTATTTATGTAAATACAAAAAACATTTTTGAAATTAATTTTTTCAAATCCTAATTTTTTTTCAAATTAAAATTTTAAAATTAAGAAATTTTTTTTTCATGAGTATATTAAAAAATATGATAAAAACTAGAGAGTGGACTATCTACGGCTATACCGAAGCTGAAATACCCCCACACAGTAGGAAGAAGTACCTCGAACATAAAATGTGGTCTCAAGACCCTATTTTGAGGCCGGACCATGTCCAAAATCCATTTCTAAAAATTTCCAATCAAATTCACCAAAAAAAAAAAATTGGTCTCAAGACCCCATTTTGACCCCTATATATGTGGTTTCGGAACCTCGGACCATGTCAAAAATACGTTTCAAAACATTTCCAATCGAATACAACCATAAAAACGACTTGAAAAATGTTGACCTTTTTTTTCGGTGTATGGGAGCCACGCCCAGTTTTTGTCCGATTTGGCTGATTCTCGAACTTGATCTCAGTATTGAAGAGAAAAACATGTACCCAAAGTTTCACGTCGATATTTCTAAAACTGCGACCGCTTTCGTGCGGACGGACGGACGGACAGACGGACATCGCTAAATCGACTCCGGCGGTAATGCTGATTAAGAATATATATACTTTTCCATACCGGACACGCCTCCTAATGGGCGTTACAAACGTTGTGTCAAAGTGAGTATACCCTGCCACAGTGTGTGTGGGGGTATACAAATTATTAGAACATAGCTAAAAATTAAACATTTTTTATAGTGGGTTTATCAGGGTTCTCAGTTATTGCCACGACAAAACTAGTAGATATTCGATTTTAGGGGAGTAGATTTGAAGAAAGGGGAGTAGATATAATTTCTTGCGTAAAGTAGCAGAATTTCTACTAAAGTATTAGAAATTACTGTTAGGGTAGTAGACTTCAAGAAAGGGGAGAAGCTATATTTTCCTAGAAATACTACGGGAGTAGTAGAAATTTCAATCAGGGTAGTAGATTTGTAAAAAGAATAGTAGTTTCAGTTGTATGAAACTCACATACAATTCTGAGTAGTAGATTTCTTACAATAGTAGTAGAAAATAGCTTGAGAGGAGTAGAAAATTTACTACCGGAGTAGAGGAGTAGAAATTTCTAAATCAACGCGGGGGGTAGTAGATCTACTCCGATAGGAGTAGAGTGAGAACGTTGGTGTGTATTATATAAAAATGCTAAACTCAAAAAATGCAACTAAATTTTGAATATTATTACTAACATTTTCCATTGAGCACATACAAAAAGTAAATAATAGCGATTCCATGTTTTTTTTGCTTGAAGGCAATACAAGTTTGTTAAAACGGTTACGCCATACAGAGCAACTGTCACACCATTTATTCGCCTCGGAGGGAAATATTTTACCCTTTTGGGGGTATTAATTTTTTTTTTCTTTTCCTCTCACATTTCCTATTTATTTATTACGTGTACGTACCATGGCGAATCGAGAATTGCGCCTGTTGCGCGTTTGTACGTGTGTGAGTGTATGAATTCACACATGTGTGCGTTTTTCACTTGAGCAATCCGCAGATCAAAACATTTTTTTTGTTCAACATCTCGTAAATAATTAAGCAAATAGCTAATTTAAATAAAACATGTTGAAAATCACCTTGGTGCAGTTGTGTGGAAAAATTAAATGAAATTAGAATTAACCAACATTCATTACATTGTTTTCAATTACAAAAAAAATTACAAAAAAATGGTATCCAAATATATCTTCTAATTTATAAAAAAAACGTTAGTGCATATGCTTGAGTAACCGATTGTTTCATTTCAAAGAAATGCAAACATAACTTTTTACAAACATTCCAAAAATAAACTTTTTTTGTATTAAAAAAAAAAACAAAGAAGAAAGAAAGAGCAAACGAAAGAACGAACGAGCGCACCAACATTAACACTTTTATGAGTTTCTCAATTAGCGAGAACTCCATGCGAATTGCTTCCAATTGACAAGAATTTTTAATTGCCACAAGTTAAATAAGTACGAGGAGGAGTGCAATAAAATGTGTTTGTTTGTAGGTACATAAAGACAAATGAAAACTACAAGAAGTGAGAGTAAACATAAATATGGCAGGCTAAACAAACAACAACAATAACAACAAACGGCAGCAGCAATTGCAATTACAACAACATCCACAATAAATTTGCTTTGAAGACGTCGTCTTCGTCATTAAAATTGTAACTCACGGTTGCAAAAATGCCATTGCCGTTTGCTGCAGACGACGACGACGACGACGACAACAAACGTGAGAAATGAACGAACGCAGCAGATGATGCTTTTTGATTAATTTGGCAAGTAAAATTGCAAAAATCTTCACCACTAAGGGAAGGTGAATTGAATGCGCCGCAGAAATGCTAAGAAAGTTTATTAGATTTTTGAAAAAAAAAAAATGACTCAAGTGAATTTGAAAAATAAATTTCAATACTATTTCGATCGACATGGCGATCAGTTCAGCCCAATTTGTGGTTCATCATCAATTTGCATATAACTTATAGGGTGGCAGCCCTAAATCACACACACCCACACACATCCTCAACAAATGTAGAGAGAAATGCGTGCACGGCTGTTGTTGGTTCCAAGGAAACGTGAGCCACGTGAGGGGCGTACAAATGGGGCCATCGCGAATTTATTGCTTACCTGCGGCAATTAGACATCTCTTCCTAAGACACTTAATTGCCGCTTACGGTATACGGTGTGTTTGTGTTTCTGTAAATTGTGCCGGAGCCCCACTGCTACTGTAATGTGCTGTTATGTTACATTTAGTGGGTGTGGCTCCTTTGCTGATTATGCTGTGCCGTGCGGTAATTGAGTATGTAATATTTGTGGCATAAATTTTACGAACAATTTTCTTAATAACCCAGAGCCGAGCAATTTACCGAAATGCTTTCAATGCTTAAGAAACGTTGACGCTTCTATGAGGTAAATCATGGGTTGTTTTTGAAAATATTTTTGAAATTTGCTTCGAAATGGGAAGAGCTGATTGATGATTTTTATGAATAATTTTTGTCAGTCAAATCGGTTGGCTTTTGAGCAGAGATTCCTCACAATTCTCACATGTGTGTGAACACTTGTAATTGACTATGACTATGAAGGCATAGCTCGAAGGGTGGCAGGAAGAAAACCGATAAATTAGACAAAAAGAAAACATTTTCAATTTTCAATTTGTGGCACACTAATTTTTTTGTTAAATCAACTCAATTTGAAATGTAGAAGATCAAAAAGATTTAATATCTTTCGGGGGGGAAGTACAAAGAAATACAAGGAAAATACATAGAAAATACAAAGCAAATTGCCCGCACCCACACTCAGTGATTAATTTGAAATGTTCCTCCTTCTAGCTCATTTCACTGTCAGGGTAGCAATGTCGGGACTGCTCAAGAAATTGCATTTAAATTATATTTCACACAATCTCATTTTCCATATTCTCTATATACTCTCTGACATTTGAAAGTGTAGAAACAATCGTGTGAATAAAAATTGTGCGATGCGCACAATTAAGTTGGGAAAATTTCCCTAATTGAAATTATGCTTTCATCAAATTCTTTGGGACTTTGCAATTAACGTGTAAAAAGAAGTGATTAATGGGCTTGCTAAGCACTTTCTGGTGATACTGGGTAATTAAATTGCAAATGTATTAATTGAATTTTAATTAATTTCATATGGCCGAGAAAGGTGGCTAGTTTGTGTAAATAAGTTGGTCGATTATATTTAAAAATGTATCTGCTTTACGAACTTTTTCCCTGGTTGTTATACACATTTTTTTTATGCAAAAAAGTGTGCTGTTTAAATACAAACTACTTTGCAAAAAACATTTTTTAATAAAAAATTCTCACGGATTTTGACAATTTTTTTCTGGATTCAAGAATAATTCATTAGAAAGAATATTTTCTCTGAAATGTACATCAAGTGGAGAATTTGGTGCTTTTTCTTCCTTTACACCTTCCTGATTAAATGGTTTTTGACCCTCACCCTGATAAAATATACCCTGAAAGGCTTGTCTGTCCCTCAGTAATGTGTGATTTTCTCATTTCGCAAGACTTTTTTATATTCAATTTTATGGAAATTTATGAGAGACCGTAGAATGGTAGGGGTCGATTATTCAGTAAAAGTACTGACCGATCAATTTCTGTCGAGTTTATTTGCCATTTAATTTCATATCAGTGGATATTTTTTGATTAGATTGGACAACTGGGCGTGCCATTTCTCCACTGAAATCCATATTAAAAGCATAACTCTTAAACGGTTTGACAGAATAAAATCAAATTTCGACACAAAATTTCTGTAATATCTGTCATGATTAATTTATATTTAAAGACGGAAGGTCCGTCACATCCCTAGTAAAATTGTATTAAAAGAGGAATTAATTGTAGTCTGTTGAGGCAGAAAATTAGGTACTGAGTCACCATACTGGAAGAGGCCTCTCAAAAGAATTAAAAAAGCAATTTTTAGAAATTTCTTCATAGTCAGATCGAGTTGGGGTACACTCTTTCCCTACGGTTTCTTGCAATCAAAAAATATTTTTTTAAGCAAATTTAATATTTTTTTTTAACCCAAATTTTTTTTTCACAAGTTAGTTATTTTTTTTCAAAAACCGTAACTACATAAGATTTTTTTATTTTTTATGTGTTTACAATCCTAAATGCATTGATGCCATTTGAATTAAATTTTTTTTCCAATTTCACAAACTATTCGGTTGCTCAGACATTTTTATTGAATTTGTGAGCATTTGTGAGCATTATCTGAAATTACATCTACATTAAGGTTACCTAGAAAATTACCCCATCAAAAATTCCTTTCCTATGCAATTTGTATTACCATTTAGAAAGGGAAAATTTATTTTCGGTAAGAACTAGAAATGAATTTCCTCATACTTCACGTGATAAAAATTACAAGGGTAATCACCATGATTGCCCTTATGCATTATACAAAATGTAATAATATTATTTTTTATTCATTTTTTTTCCCTCGCATTTTTTTGGCATAAATTTTCATGTCAAATATTTTGTGCAAGTAATAATAATAATAGCAAAAAAAAAAGAGAACAAAAAATAGTAAGTTCTTGAGCACCTTTACGGCGGAAATATGATTTCCTATTTCCGCTTCTACTGATGTTGTTCATTTCCTTTTGCCACGTGAGATGACAAGGCAAAAAGAAAATATCAAAAAAAAAAAAAAAGAAAAAAAAAAAAAGAAATCCAACAAAAAAGAAAAGAAAAAAAAACCAGTTGGAAAACAAAATCAAATACGAGCAGAAAAACGTGTTGCTTTTGACCTAAAATTCTAAATATGAAATTCAGTAAAGTCACAACCACACTCACACACACATATGAACATTTTCACTAACACACTTGCCCTAATGAGATTCGCATTTGGCGAAATCACTTGCCAGCAGACACGAAAACACGATACACACGCAAATGATACATGCATCAGTTTTCTGCACACGTCAGTTGAGCCTGAAAGTGATTCTTGGCATCCTGCAGGAATTTCTCTCTTAAGCATACATTTTTATTTTTTTCCTTTTTTTGACTGGGTTCTGATTTTGATGAGGTTATTTGATACACATCCCTTAACCCGCTCTTACTGAGATTTTTCTTCTTTTTTTTTTTATACATTTTCCATATTCGTTGCTCATTTGCACGTGTCTTGTATTTTCACGTTGTTTCTTTGAATGTTGTCTTGTTTTTATGATGATTGCACTCACACACTTCAAGGCAATAGGGAAATTCCCTTTTCTAGTTGTGGCAAAAAAGCCTGCTTTGAATTGGATATTTTGGGTGAATTGAAATGAAATAATAAAAAAGGTTCAGAATATTTTTGGTAGACAAATTTATTAGAATTTGATTTGCTTTAAATTATTTTTGTATAAAAATTACTCATACGCCATGTACAACACAATTCGACAAATTTGAGCGAATCATTACTTATTGCTGTTTTACTTTTACTATACCATGTTATACCATGTTGGAAAGCTTAGAATTTAACCTTTCCGAAAATGTAAAACATTTTATGATTTCACTTCATTGGAATTAATGAAAAATTAAACATGAGATATAAATTTTTAGTAAAATCAAAAATTTTTATATCCGTGGTAACTCTGATGACGGTAAACCGTGGCCAGCCTTAAGCCACTATCAAAACCCCAGGATTATTCCAAAAGTTTTCATTTGTCGAACAGTGCAATGGAGTGCACATTGTACAATTTCATATTCGTTCATTGCAAAAATCCCTAATGAGTTTTTATTATAACAAAAACTATTCAAATTTATATTAAAAAATTATATCAAACTAATCGAAGAAGACAAACAACAAATTCCACTTAAATTGATTTCATATTTAAGTTATTTTCAATTTGCTCTCGAGACTGGCGAAAATGAAAAAGAGAAAAATACAAAAAGCTCACACCGAATTGAAAACCAAAACCATATGAAAATTGTAGAAATTAAAATGTTTTACTTTGGTGCATACATTTCGAACGTCATCACTGATTCATTGCCAATCAGCATCAGCCAACAATATCATCATCCTCCTAATGGCAGCAAAGTCAGACGTTCGCGGCAGCCAGTTGATTCAGTCCACCCCCTCTTTCAATATACCATAGAAGCTATACAAAAGATATTTTTGGTTTTTTTTTTCTTTTTCGTATAGAAATTATATTTTAAAATAGCTAAAAGCTTCAATATGAAAAATACAAATTGCAAATCCATAACTTTTTCATACTAATTTTCTTGGATTTTATTTTATTTTTTTTTTATAAAAGAATTTTTTTGGTACCTGCCCGGACCCAACAACTTGTTTGTAAATTTAATTTCCTGCTGCAATTTTCTTTTACCACCTTCAGCTCCTCTTTTCATTTACCCTACCCTAGGAGAAATTTTCTATTTGTTTTTTTTTTTTTTTTGTTTCTTTGCTCTACTCTAGCAAAAGTGTAATGTGTATAAATTAAGCAATTCTTATTGGCAAAGCAGCAGCAGTGACTGACTGTGTGTTTTGCATATGTGCTATTTTGAGTGTGCTCGTGTGTGTGTGTGTGTGTGTGTGTGTGTGTGTGTTCAGCTGCAGTTGCACTTTCATTCGGTGAATTATTTTATGATTTTTTAAGTGTCTGCCGCATATAGTTTTGTACTCCGTTTGGTTTTTATGACTCATATTGGTGAATCTTTTGCAATAGAGGGTGGAAGCGAAATTTATTGACGGTATTGAGCAGTAATTTATTGGATAGATTCTCAGCACGAAATTTATGGCCTGTATTTGAAGAGAATTTTCATTTTTTTTTTACTTTATAAATTCTTGAAAATTAAATAAAGAAAAGTAGAAAAGGAATTTGTATACAAAACTAGAGAGTGGACTATCTTCGGCTATACCGAAGTTGAAATACCCCCACACAGTAGAAAGAAGTACCTCGAACATAAAAAAATGTGGTCTCAAGACCCTATTTTGAGCCAATTATAGGTGGTTTTGGAGCCCAAACCATGTCCAAAATCCATTTCTAAAAATTTCCAATCAAATCCAAAAAAAATAAAAAATTGGTCTCAGGACCCCATTTAGACCCTTATATATGTGGCTTCGGAACCTCGGACCATGTCAAAAATACGTTTCTAAACATTTCCAATGGAATACAACAATAAAAAAGACTTGAAAAATTTTTACTTTTTTTTCGGTGTATGGGAGCCACGCCCAGTTTTTGTCCGATTTGGCTGATTCTCGAACTTGATCTCAGTATTCACGAGAAAAACATGTAAAAAAAGTTTCAAGTCGATATCTCCAAAACTGCGACCGCTATCGTGCGGACGGACAGACGGACAGACGGACAGACGGACAGACGGACGGACAGACAGACGGACATCGCTAAATCGACTCAGGAGGTGATACTGATCAAGAATATATATACTTTTCCATACCGGACACGCCTCCTTATGGGCGTTACAAACGTTGTGACAAAGTTAGTATACCCTGCCACAGTGAGTGTGGGGGTATAAAAAGAAAATTTTTTTAAAAATAAGAGAATTATCTTTGGTTCTTAGAACATTTTACGGTAATTTTATCATACTTTTTCTTGGTAGTTTTACTACATTTTATTGATATTTTATTGATAATTTTTCGACAATTTATTGATGATTTTTCGAAATTTATCGATAATCTTTTAATGTTTATCGATAATTTTTCAATATTTCCACTTCGTTCCCGGTCCATTTTAAAATTTTTCATAATTTTTCGATATTTATCGATTACTTTTCAATGTTTATCGATAATTTTTCGATTATTCCACTTCGTTCTCGGTCCATTTTAAAATTTTTCATAATTTTTCTATATTTATCAATAATTTTTCGATAATTCGACTTCATTCCCGGTCCATTTTAAAATTTTTCATAATTTTTCGATATTTATCGATAATTTTTCAATGTTTATCGATAATTTTTCGATTATTCCACTTCATTGCCATTTCAAAATTTTGTCCCAAATCTCCTTTGTTCCGGTCCAGTTCTAATTCGTTCCAGTTTTATTCCATTTCGTTGCCCACATCATGTCAAACCAAATAAAAAAACCGCTTGCAAATCGGTTCAGTATTTCTCAAGATAAACGAAAATAATACAAACTTGGCGCCCATTTTGTATGGGAGGTAGGCGTGGTTCTTATCCGATGTTGACCATTTTCCATACAGTCCAAATTTGGAGTCCATAGCTCAATAGCTACGGCAGTTATCGTACGAAATGACAGACGGACAGACAGACGGACATTCGGATATAGCAAAATCGACTCAGGTGGTCATGCTGATCAAGAATATATATAGTTTACCGGTATGGTCCGGTATGGACACAAAATTTCAGTGTCCCCCTCTTATACCAAGACACCACACTGTGCAACGTAACTTATGTCTTGACTGAATTTTCAAAGCAGCCGGAACACAAATTTTTACCTGCTGATTCGTGAGGAAATTTTAGGGAAAAATTTTAGACCTAGAAGGGTTTTAAGTCTTCTAAAATGATGCTCCTTCTTTTGTAGCATCCTTCACTATAAACTCAGAAATTTTAATTGAGAAATGCTTGCAGAAAGTATAAGGTATCAATTTTAATTTGGAGTCATGTGGCCTCCTCTGTCACTGTAGTAAAGCGTCCTTTGAATGTACTGAACTTTGGTGAAAATGCAAGTGATGCCAACAAAGAAGTTGGACCCGGGACAACAAGGAAATTATCCTTGTCAAATTGGACAATATAAGAAACCTATAAGCGGAATATGCAAAGAGACAATAGCCAAATTAAGCAAAAAAAATGCCACAGCAAAAAAATCCCACTTAAAACTGTACTAAAGTGCAAATATGACAATTGCTCCATTGGTCCAATGTATGCATGTATGCATGTGCGAAAATGTTTAAATTGAAAATTTGCATATTTTCCTGACCGCAGGGGCTGACAAATGACAACAGTCAGCAAACAACAGTAGCAACAGCAGTAGCAACAAAAGCAAATGTACTTGTTGCTCTTAAAGACATTATAACGCATTGTCATTTGGGAAATGCTTTGCTAGTCGTTGGATACAAAAACAGTGAGTGGACCAAGCCAAATCGAAAGACTAAGAGTAAAACAACAAACAAGGAAAAAAAACCCGTAAATGGCTCAAATGAATGAACGAACATTTGGCAATAGACTTTTTGGTTAGCCAAATGGCAAAAGATAAACTGCAGCACAAGTGCAGCGACCCAGTACAGTCAGACGAGGGCAAAATGACACAAAATTGAAAAGGAAAAAAATCCAAGCAACACAAGAATCAAGTTGACAGTACAAAGGCAAATGACAATGGAACACATGACAAAAAAATAGTAGTTGTGGAAAATTGGTAGTAGCATGTGAATTTGAAGAATGTTCATTTATCATTTTGAGCGACAGAAGAGTAGAGCAGAGAGCTTTGATAATTTGCATATGAGCAGAAAAAGGAACCATTGACTGTATGTAGTGTGGCAACAATATACATATTTCTTAAAATATAAATGCATTTAATACAAATTTAAGATAACAAAAAAAAAAAGATATTGTGTAGGCATCTGGTGGCATTTGGTGGCAGTTGGTTCTGGCGTTGCATTCATCCTTCCGCCAAGCGTTAGTTTTTCATAGACCGCAGCAGCAAAGGCATTGAAGCTAAGCGTGTGTAGTGATGTGAAACTTTTGCGTTAGTGCAATTTTGTACGCAGTAGGGAAAAACAAACTAAATAGCAGCAACAGCAGCAGCAGCTTGAAATCCATTAGGGAACTCGCATTACTTGGCCAAAAGTTTAATTGAATAAGTTCTGTTGTAATTTAATGTTGGCTAAAGGATATGCGCTTTCACTCTCCCTCGCTCGCTCTGGCGTTCACCAGCAGAAAGTCATACGCCAAGGGTAAGCAATTAATTTTTAAGCTTGTGTGTGTGTGTGCGTTTGAGAAGAGGAGTGTTGGTAGTTGAGGTTTTACAGCATTGGTGGTAGATAACGACTTATAAAAGGAAGAACCGTTGGTGGTGAAGGTTGTTGGTTGAATGTAATTAATTTGTTTCGCTATCAGAAACTTTAAAAAGTGGTTAACCGTGTTGAGAGAGAGAGAGAGAGCGAGTGAGCAAAGTGTGAACCACGGAAATAATGGAAATATGTGGGGAAAACTCGCGAAAGATTTTTATTTTTGCAATCTCGTATGAAGATGCAAAAGGATTTAATAAAAGAAATTATATCATAACTAGTAAGAAATAATTTTCGGTCTGATCGAAGCTAAAATACCCTGCATATGCAAGTTCGATACCTACTTAGACCATTTTTCGATATTTTGTCGATCCTTTTTCGATATTTTGTCGATAATAATTTTCGATACTTTATTGAAAATTATTAAATATTTTATTGTTAAGTCGATAATTTTTCGATAATTTCTTGATAATTTATCGATAATATTTATATAATTTTTCGATATTTTGTCGAAAACGTTTTTCGATACTTTATTAAAAATTTTTCGATACTTTATTGAAAATTTTTCGATAATTGTTTTTGCTAATTTATATATAATTTTTTTTTGACATTTCATAGATAATTTTTCGATACTTTATTGATGATTAATCGATAATTTTTCAATAATTTTTTTTAGAATTACGATAATTTTTTGTTATTTTATTGCTAATTTATCGATAATTTTTCGATATTTTATTGCTAATTTATCGATAATTTTTCGATCTTGATTGATGAAATTTTTTGTCTATCTTTTCTTGATCACGTTTTTCGATACTTCTTTAAAATTTTTCGCTAATTTTTCGATATTTTTATTGATAATTTTGCGATACTTTATTGATAATTTTTCGATACATAATTGATGATTTATCGATAATATACCGATTTTTTATAGACCATTTTTCGGTAATTTATCGATATTTTATTGATAATTTTTCCATAATTTTATCACTAATTTTTCGATAATTTATCAATAATTTTTCGTTATTTCCCGTTTCTACTTCATTTCAACATTAAAAAAATTTGGTTTCAATTCCATTTTGTTCCCGTCCAATTCCATTTCATTCCAGTGACCTTGTATCGCTTTGTCTATAGATCGGAACAGTGGCAGCGGAAAGAGTGTTGTACGTTCACTGAATTTTACTCATGCCATCAATACAGGGGCCCGTGATAACTCCAGCTACTATGTTCCATTTCCATTTCATTTTTATTTTCCAACCTTCTTTTTATGATCTGAGAAAATTCACTTTGCACTTTTGCAGCAAAACCACAACAAGATGAAAATTCCATTTTAGCCAATTTGCAGCATTAAACAAGGTTACATAATACAAAGCGAGCAACAACAACAGCAGCATGTATGGAAAAACTTTTCCGCACATCATTGCTAAGCGATTAACAAGAGTGCCTCAAGGAACAATGGGGAAGCAGAGCCAGACTGAAAATTCATCCAAAAATGTAAAAAGTAAAGGAGAGCAACAGCGCGTGTGTAAGTGCAACTGACAGTAAAGCAAATGCAACGACTACAACAACAACAAATGCGGCGTTTGCCAATGACTTCGCAGCAAAAGCAAAACAAAAAAAACCAACAACATTAAGTAAAGCCAGGCAACCTCAGCAGCTGTGCAACTACTTCTTCCTTATGTTGGCCACATATGCTAGTCATATGTGGAGAAAAGGAAAAGCAAAAGTGTAAGAAAAAGTAAAGAGTCATCATCAACCGTATTATCATCATCATTATCAATGTTAATCATCATCAAACCAACACGTAGCTACTCGGAAGCATTTACACGAAAATTCAATACCCAAATGAGTGAAAATGCATTTCTGAAATTAGATTGCACAGATTGCAGAGAATCGAAAAGTGAAAATCGCTATGCGGAGAACGTTGCGTGTAAATTGCAGTCAAAAAAATATATGGTAGAGTGGCAGTTGCAACTGTTGCTAGCATGTGACAATCAACAACAAGCATTAACAGTAGCATCGGCAGCGCCAATGACAACAATCCACGACAACGACGACAGGCAACAGATGAGCATTTTACGTGCGCTAGTCACACACTACTTTGACAGTTATGTATTGGCAACGACTTGGACAGTTTAAGCGCGTAAATTGAAATTTTAATGAAGTACACGACGAAGTCGACAAGGAGAAAGACGAAAAGATGCAATGATGACGGGAGGGGGGTGCTGGAAGGGTAAATCGTTTTTCTTCACTTGTTTTTCTTTTTAGTTTTTGCAACGTATTTTGGCAGCATTTTAATGATGTTGTAGTTTATGATGTGGAAAGTTTGGTTTTGTTTAGTAACAGATTTTTACAAATCAAATAAAAAAAAGAAAAGATTTCTTTGTATTTGTTTCGTAGTGTTGATGATGGATGGTAGATTTTCAACAGAAAATGCTTGAGTGGCATGAACGAATGACAGTGATTGGATTTTTGAAATCGATGCTAGGCAAAGTTTAAAGAAATGTTAAGTATAGTCATGTTAAAGAGCTAGTAAAGTCATGAAAAATTCAAAAAGGAAACCCGGCATGCTAAAGTCAAGCTAAGTCAAGTCTAAAGTCAAGAAAAGTTGGGTGAAGTAAAAGCAAATTGTGCCAGGTTAAGATGAATTCAACTGAAGTAAAATCAAGTATAATGAAATAGTTAAGTAAAGTCAAGTGATGCTAATTAATGTCTAGTAAAGACAGGTAAGTAAAGTTCAGTGGAAGTAAAGCCAATCCATCTTAAAGATAAGTGAAGTCCAGACAAGTGGAGTACATGGTGCAGTGATCTGCTTTACGATCGGAAGGTATCGAATCGGGTTCTACTACCAGAATTTCCCTATCTAAACCGCCACTCTCTCGCCAAGCAATGGCAAACCTGCAAGTATAATTTGCCTTAAAAATCTTCATTAATTTGATAGTCTCGCCGTTCGGATTCGTCATTATCATATACATTGCATCACTTGCCCATGATAACTGCATCAAGACGTTCAGGAAACAGTAAAGCAGGATTAATGCAAGCACTTCACTGGGAATTCGTTTAAATGATGCTAGCGAACCGGAAAATTTTGAAAATAATGTGTATATGTAAGCTAATGTGGTCAAATCTTTGCTGAATTAAGTTGTCCTCCAGTCTGATCTACATAACAGAGCCTCCTCTGGCCCTCTCACCTGCCATTTCGTTCTTTTGTATATCGCCATGTCGAGGAATCCAGTAGAGGGTAACCCTTAGGCAGTTCTTTATGGTTTCCTGTGCGTCTCTACTTCCCCGTGGAAAATTGTTTCATACATGACCAAGGCACCAATGAGTTATTGCTGATATTTAAGCTCTCACGAAATGAGAGTAAATGGAAAAGCACTGACACGATTCATAACGAAGAAGTGACAATGCATTGATGTGGCATTGATGCAATGGCATGCAGAGTGTCATGCATGAGAAAGTGGGACTATGCTGAAATTTCAGCGAAGTGTCATTCATACTGCAGTCTGAAGGGCCAATCTTTTCACAGTAAAAGCCCACGCCTGTCCCTATATCCATATGGAATCCATTTGTATAGACGAAAAAGTCGTTCCATTCTGGAAATAGTTTTTGGTTCCTCATATCAAACGCCTAGCCAAGGCAGATATAATCTCTTTTGGGGCTCTTGGACTAACAGAGTCGTATCTTGTTCTTAGTTTAAAGATTTAATTTAATGGCTGTAGGAAATATCGCCCAATGAAAAATCGCCCAAAAATTAAAATAAAAAATCGCCCAAAAATTAAAAAGGAAAAATCACCCAAAAAAAAAGTAAAAATCGCCCAAAAACTGAAATGGAAAAATCACCCAAAAATTTGGAAAAATCGCCCAAAAATAAAAATGAAAAATAGCCCAAAAATATTATATAAAAAATTTTTGGGCGATTTTTCCTTTAAAATAAAAATGAAAAATCATACAAAAAAAGTTTTGGGCGACTTTGTTCTTTTTCTTCTTTGTGTTACCATATGTTAATCAGGTGGTGCATTTGAAAAGGTATGTTCAGAGTTTTGTTTTTTGATTCGACCCTTTTTAGGGCCACCGAGTATATATACAAACAGAGCGATGTTAATTTAATGACATGGGAAATGTATGGAATATGTGTGCTGTACTCTTTGTGGTGTGTTACCAAAAAAATCGCGCGATTTTTTGAGGTAGTGAGTAGGAGTTCTGTGGTATGCTGTTGCTGTAAGCGCCGCAGACAAAAAATTAACAAAAAATCGCGCGATTTTTTGTTAAAATTTTTTAAGTTTGGATTGATGTGTGCCGTGTTTTGAACAGTTTCAATGTTGCTGAACTCTTTTCATAAGGTTGTTGCGATTTTACCTTTATAATTTTTGGGCGATTTTTAATTTTTGTTTTGGGCGATTTTTCCAAATTTTTGGGTGATTTTTCCATTTCAGTTTTTGGGCGATTTTTCCTTTTTTTTGGGTGCTTTTTCCTTTTAAATTTTTGGGCGAAATTTCCTTTTTAGTTTTTGGGCGATTTTTCATTATGAAATATGAAATATGAAAAAGGACTCTAACTTGTGATAGCCCCGGTCAGTATTTCAAGCTTAAGTGAGACGAAACTTTCATATAGGACTGTCCACCCGCCAATTGCAACTTGCAACTAGAATAACATTGATTGTGAAGAAGTTATCTGCACTCCCTTCGTACTAGCTATATTGTGTTATGCAACAGTACAGAATATTAAAAACGGTATTTTCTCAAAAACATATCGCCATTTCATTCCTTCTTTCTCGTTTCTATATTTATTTTTTTTTTTTGCTTTACTATGAACAGAATCTCAACAAATCACTGCTTGAAGTTGTCTTATTCGCCATCAGATCTCTTCAGCAAAATGTCTCTGTCCACACACACACACTTTTCACAATTTTGTAATATAAAATATATATTTTTTTTAGAATGTTTGCAGTTGTACTTTTACAAATTCATCTCATGTTTCAGCAAATGTGATTTTTTGTAGATAAATTTCACAGGAAATCGCATGAACGAAAATATCTTGGCATTATATACCGAAATCACGTCAAGCAATAGGAAAAATATGTGTTAAAGGAAAAAAATAAATTATGAAGGAAAAACTGCATTGGTAATATATTTTTTTGGTCGACAAGTGTTCGCGAGATGCTTCTGTCTATGGAGTACGCATTTTTTGTATTCTTTTCAGCGCCCAGGCAGCTTTTCTTTTTTGGTTCTTTTTTTGATATTGCAACATTGATTGCAATCAATGTCTCAATTTTGTGCGCTACACGAAAATCGCATTTTGTTGCGAGATATTGTTTGAAATAAAACGTATCTACCAAAAAAGGAGATTTTTCTATTGAAATTTTGTATTTTGTTTTTTTTTTTTTTTTTTTTGGCAACAGCTGCCGACATGCTATGGAATATTTCAAGAATTCATGGCGGCATGGTGGCATGGTGGCATTAGTTTTTATTTTTATTTGTATATTTTTTTGTATAATGGCTTAAAAAATAGTATTCAATGGTTCTTGTTGCCTGACAGTGGGAAAAATGTTGTGTGCGAAAATGGTTTTATTTTTTGGTTGGTGGTTTCTGGTTTTTTTTTCCTTCCCTTGAATTTGAAAATGCTTCAGAGTACCCAAATGTTTCCGGTTACCAGAAGGTTACTGGTGAATATTGGATGCGAATTTGCAAGTCGTTGTTGTTTCTCCATAGCTGCCTTGTTTTTTTTTTTTTTGGGAACAGTGTGAATTATATATTGAATATTTTGAGGTTTGAGAGATTACGGATACATAATCTTTTTAAAATATCCTAGAAACAGATTGGAGGAAAAATTTACTAGCTTAGTACAGTGCCTAGTACAAATTAGAAATGGAAACTATATACAATTTCCACGCTACCGGTTCTTTGAGAGCATAACAGAACGGGCAAGGCACACAGTAACTATCAGATATTCTTAAATTCAGTCGTAACTCCAACAGAATTCTTGTTAAAAAGAGACAACCATTACGTCCAGATTGAAATAAAATAAATTGTTTGCATGTTCCTCTCTACTAGCTTTAAAAGGAAACGTCAAAAAAAAAAATGAAATTTTCTTTATTTTCACAAGGAGTAGTATTTTGCTTAACAACGCCGAACATTAATTTCCATGAGAGACAAAACCAGCTCGCTCATCTGCAAAAATTGCAGTTTTGCACATTTCTCTTTTTTAGTTCACTTCTTCCACGCAGGCACTTATTTTTGTGTTGTCACCAACGCCGTACCCTTCTCAAGGCATTTGCCATAAATTCTGAGTGAGTTTCGCCCACACTTTTTGGCTTTTAATTTTTATGACTTTAACCATAAAAATTAAAATACTTCCTGCTTCTACGGATGGGGGAAGCAAAAACAAATATAAAAAAAAATATATTTTAAAAAAGCTAAGAACATTCACAAAAGCGGAAGACGGAAAAAAAGTGAGCTAAAATGTTAAGAGAATAGCAAAAAAAAAAAAAGGAACATTTGGAACATTTGGGAAACGGAAGCTGGAGGGTATTAACTTATTGTCAGCAGGAAGGAATATATGCGAATGTAAGTAAGCGGACATGTAGATTTTTTTATGCTTTGTTATGTGTGTTGAGTTTAACTGCGCTTTAACGCTTCGTTCCCTCTTCTCAGGGAATTCTGAGAGGTTACTTCGCAAGGTAATTTCAAAAACAACGACTCCCTCAAGTATGTCAGGCTAACAATACTGTAACATCAAGTGGCAGAAAGTCCTTTCGCCACTAAGCTATTCGCTTAATTTGTCCTGACTTAAATTTGAAATTTTCTTTTCAGACATCATTCAGAATTTTATTGGAAGAGCGAAATTAATACGAAAACTCATTGTTTTGTATGTTCCAATCATTACGAGGGGTGAAATTGATGAGCCTGGGCAAATATGATTATCAATCAATCAATCAATTGAGCAATCAATCAATAGCTATCAGATCGATAAGAATCTTTGCTATTAACATGCAAATGAAATTGCTTTGGTTGAACTCTGGTACAACTGGCAAGGAGTCTTTATTTCTTTTGAGACTCGATATGTGTGGAAGAAATTTAAAGTATATAGGTAATAAAGGGATTTATTCAATAATTCAAAGGAAAATCTAGAAACACTTAGAAAATTCATCAGAAAATCAAATTTCTAATGTGTATGCGAGGGTACATTCTGCCAGAAGTTTGTACTCTTCACATTCATCAATTTAAGTGAAATTTAAATGAAAGAAAAGTAGTTGTCAAAGAAATAAAATGTAAGCTTGTTCAATTTCGAAATTAAAAACTTTTTCGAAATTAAAACTTTTTCGAAGTTTAAGTTTTTTTTTCGAAAATATAACTTTGAATGGTATTTCTTATTTCACGAACGTTTTTTTACAGCGTTCGGAATATTTTCTTCATATTTCATGTTTTCGAAATTCAAAAAAATGTTCGAAAGCTAAATTTTTTCGAAGATATAACTTTGAATGACAGTTTTTTATTTTCCGAAAACTTTTTGCAAAGTGTGAAATTTTTCTTGAAAATTCGTGATTTCGAAATTTAACATTTTTTTTGAGAATGTGATATCATAGAATGACAATAATATCTCATTTCTAGACCAACTTAGGAAAAACATATACTATATAAATTTGACTTATAGTTGTGCAATGATTTCAATTCGAAAGGGTCTGAATCACTCATTGATTGGTTTTGGATGAGAGTCCAATTTTTCGATTGGGGCAAAGGTTTTGCAAAACAATTTCAAATGCTAGTGGTATTCGGATTGGAATAGCTATCACGAAGGAAGGACGGCACACAGTGAACAAAGAGTAATGATACCAAATCACTCTCTGTGAGGCTATTTGCAGTCACTCTAACCTAACCTAGTGGTTTTTCTTAATTCCAAATATTTTAAGATTTAACTTCGAATTACACTAATGCAAATATTTCGAATTCAGTTTTTTTCGAAGTTGAAATTCTTTGAATATATATTTTCAAATATGACAATATCACATTTTTGGGGGTAAATTATACATAAATTTGAATGGCAAAATCACATTTCTCGGGGATTTTTTATAATTCGAACTTTTTCGAATTTATTTTTTTTTCAAATTTTTTCCGAAGTAAATTTTTTTTTTAATATTTTGTTTTTTGCACATATGATATTGAATACTACAATAGTATATTTTTGGAGCCACTTTTTTTATTTTAGAATTGTGCAAGGATACCAATTCGAACTCGAAAAGCTCTCAATCACTTTTAAAGGTGAAGGTATTTTGTTTCCATTTCACATTTCCCAAAACCCCTTAACCCCGAAAACAAAAAAGAATTGAAGAAACTTTCCAGAAATTCTTACTAGTATAACAACCATAAAGTTGAGCATTCAAAACCAATTGAAATTTACACCCAAAAACAAACAGAAAAAAAAAACTCACAAAATGCAACTAAATCTTTTCTACACAATCTTTGACTGAAAATCATGCTCCCAAGGAATACATTCGAAGCAACATCGGGGAGAATATACTTTAACCAGAGACTGACAGCAGTGCAAGTAGGACAACAAGAACAACAACAACAAAGGTTGGCAAATTATCATCATCGTAGTAAAAGGCAAATTCAAGTGTATGAACGAATTTAATGATAGTCTCCAACGGCCAGTCCGTAAGCGAAACAAGTCTGCTCAAGGATAGGGTTTGGGGTTGTGAAGCAAAGGGCTGCACTAAAACGAAAGTCAAAAGTAAATAGTATAAAGTATGCAAAAGTACAAAAGCCCTTGCCACGTAAAGTAGGGAAAAGTAGAACAAAGTAAAAAAAAAAAAATTCAACAATTTCCGACAAGCAAAGCAAGCAAAGCAAGCACCCGGAGAAATGTTGAGGAAATGATAATCATAATTTCGGCATATAGAAGAGAAACAAAAAGGAAAATGACAGTCGAAAAGAAACTAAAACGAAAATGAGTAAAATTCTAGTGAACCATTTGTGAAAGCAAATACACGAACGCTAGGGCGCTATGAGCAATTTTCATATTTTATTTGGTTTTCCCTGCCATTGCCACTGCTTTCGACCATTCGCTATGTTTTCTTTGGGGATCAAGTTGTTGCCTTTCTAATAAGGTTCCTTGGGGAAATTATGCATATATATATATATTTGCGTCTTGTTGTTGTTGCTGTTGTATGTAGCGTGGCGTATTCAATTTCGCGTTTAATTTACAGTGAATCTTCACTTCTGCTGTTGTGTGAATTATTTGTAAGGATTACAATAGCCCCAACCGGATATGGAAATGGAATGGAACTGCAACTTGAAACGAAACTGGTTTAATATGCAATTAAACTGTTTAATCTTTTGCGCGGCCGTTGTTATGTTTTGGTTTATTTTTGCACCAACTTGATTTTCAACCACAACGTATTGCAAACAAGCTCATTAAAAACAAAAAATAAATCTCAGAGAAAATTTTAAATTAACCGAATCACGAGTTACGAACCGCCAAAACAAAGAGCCACTGACAACAAACAAACAAAAGTTGCTATAAGCGAGATAGTCGGTTTTAGTTTGACCACAAAATAAGCACATTTCCGGAATTAATTCAATTAAAAGTTTTTATTTTTTATTTTTCATTTTTGTATTTTTTCTTTTCTATTTTGTTATCCTTTTTTAAGCTTTTTTGTGGGAATTATTATTTTTTCATTTTTTTGTTTTGTACAAATTTTTTAATATTTATTTTAATTGCCACAACAACTGTGCAGAATAAAAGCAAGTAAAATGTTAATAGTACGTACTATAATGAGGATATTCAAAGGAATTTTAAAAAATGGCAAAATTCACTTGAAATTTTTAATTGAATAAATACGACAGGATGTCTCTGGACTAGTGTGGGTTCACTGTTTACACGAACTGCAACTGTAACTTTAACTGAAATACTACAGTGTCATAATTGCATTCCGGCACTATGTATGGGAGCGTCCTTCAGGTTGATATCAGTTTGCATTAATCAGTATTAATTGATGGCTTGGAGTTCAAGAGGAACTCCAGTGCTCTTCTCCAATCTCCAATGTTGTTTTTCCACTTGATCTCCAATTGAGAACGTAGTCATTCTCAAAGAAAATGTACTTTGGTTCTCTTAAGTGGAGAAAGGGCTGGATCCCCACTTGATCTCAAAGGCAGTTCTCAAGCCGACCTCCACTAGGTTCACACTTATACGTTTTAAAGCATTGCCAAAAAATACTTTCGTTGCATTCGAACGGTATTGCCATGCTATGAAATAATGCAATTATTCTCAATGTGTTCTCAAATCGATCTCCAGTTGAACTGTTCGAGTTGACTTGTATTACGGGCTGGAGATCAAGTGGAGGTTGAACCATATTTCCCACACGTTTGAGAAACAGATTTCTTGTGCTTTTTGGTTTGGCCACGCATAGCTCTCTTAGCTTGTTATCTCTTGCTGCGTGCCCAGATGATTTTTTTTTTAAATTTTTTCCCAATTACCTCCTAAAACCAAATTTGGAAAAATTGTTGCTCCCCTCGCCTGTGGTTTATTTTACTTGAGCGATTACGTGAGAGGTGAAATGTAAATTTAAACACGGCTTCAGTGATCACATTCAACTTCAGTCATTAATATAATAAATAACACTCCAAACCGAGAACGAGTCACAGTGAAACGTATTTTCCCAATTTAATCGAACCGACCTAAGCCACAAATCTCATCCAATCAAACTAATTTTTGTAGTTTTCTCAATTACCACTTTCTTTGACTATTAGTTTTTAAGGCACAGCCAAAGAATTCCGCACCACAAGCACCATCATAACGTATTTAGCTCAACGATTTCATAGCTTCTACCACCCACCACCTGCTGCCACACCCATCCAAAAATAAATCTTGTTCTAATTACGTAAATATAGTAAATTTCTACGAATTCAATTAGAAAGTCTATTTCCGTAACAAAACCCCTCGACCCAATTCGCCTGATGAAGAGTCAGACGAAAGGAGATTTTGTTTTTTTCCGAAATCGAAAGTGACTTTTGACATATACTAACGAATGTGCGGCCTACTACAGGCTGTTTGGCTTGTCAAAAGTCGCTGTAAGGCAGTAGATGTACATATCAAGTGAAAAATCGCTAATTCAAAGAAAGCGAAAAGCAAAAAAAAAAAAAAAGAAAAGGAACCAAACTACACAAGAAGAAAGAGTAGAACTACAAGTGGAAATGGTGGAAATCGACTGTGACGACGACACACATTTTCACGAATGTGAACTTTTCCGAAAGTGAGTGTGAGTAAGGCATTCTCTGTTGAATTTCCAATGTGCACAAAAAGCGCTTCAAAAATTCTACACAACTCCTGGCATGGAGGCGATGGCGTTGATTGAACTCAGGGGTTTGGAGAGCAGCAGGTATGTATGCGAAAGAGGAACGTGACATTCGATATATTCGATATGCAGAAAGTGAAGACGGTGCACTGCTTCAGAAGAAGAAGAAGAAGAAGTAGCAAGCCACACGACACAAGTGTGTTTGTGGTGCTGTATTGCTTGCGGTCTCAGGCTCTGTTCGGTGGAATGTGGGCCATAGTTAATAATATATGTAGATATTAGGGCTTTTGATACTGAAGGCTGTTCGCAATGCCGGAATGTTCGGTACTGAAAATCCGCTTGAAATAAAATGAAAAAATGTTGTGGAACCTGTTTGAAAATATTTTTTTTGTGGAACCTGAATTTTTGGAATTGTGGCACCTGTTCTATTTACGAGACGTGAAGAATTCAAAATGTGGAACTTATCAACTTATTGTAAGCAAATAGCTTTGTGGAACGTGTCCTTCTCCATTTTATGCAAATTGCGACGATATGCAATATTTTGAATCCTAATACTCGCGAAGAAAATAAAAAGTGGAACGTATATTATGTTTATATGTCCTATAAACCGAATTTGTGTCATGTTCTTAAACAATATTTTTGTGGAACGTATCGTTTGTTGGCTTTTGTAGGGGTATGCATGAACTGCCTACCTTATTATTGAATGTGGAACCTATTCGGCATTTGGTTTTTTGTATACAGAATTTGTGGAACTCAATCCACATTTTGTGGAATTTATTCAGTATTTGACTTTTATGAAACGATTTCCACAGAAATTTATTTATTTCACTTGTATTGTGGATCTTAAGTAATCTAAGGCAGACTAGAATTTATTTAGGTAATTGCGGCAATTCACCTATGTACTGCTTGAGCTAAATAATGTACAGCAGAGTTTATGTAATCAACAATGGTATTGGGGCTACTTACTTTTTTGTTATCTTCCAACAAAGATTTTGTGGAATGAAACAAAATTGAGGCTGCCTATTCTGTAAGTGATACCTTCTTTGAACAGAACTCTTATAAAGGCCAACATGAGCCCAATACAGGTAATGCCTCTGCCTCTACTACCTTCCCCGCCCCCTGTTTTTCCCGCTAACTCATATAAGTGTGCGTGTGTGTTTGTGTATTTTATTTTTTCTTTTTGATATTCACTTGATTCGATTTCGTTGCTGTCGACTTTATTTTGAATTTTTCAATCAAATTCTATGAAAAAAAAATAATTAAAAATTAAAAAAGGTCGTCTACTCACTGTAGGGCTGTGGGCGTGTTCCATAGAGCGGCTCCTGCAGTAACGGTGAACGACCATTTCCAATTTCCTTAACTGCAATTAAAGAAAAAGAAATGGGAAGCAAAGGATTTATAACCGAAAAAAACTTTTTTTTTTTGTTTTATTGTTTTTAAATTTAAATTTTCTATTGCTTAATAACAAGAGTTAATGGTTAATTTTTTTGCTTTTTGAATTTTTTTTATCGAACACAAACGCACACACACACGTATTTTGTTTTTTTTTTTTTTTTTGTTAGAAAAAAAAACATATTTTGAATACAAAAAAGTTACTACTTCCCATACCGGGAATCGAACCCGGGCCTTCTGGGTGAAAGCCAGATATCCTAGCCACTAGACCATATGGGATATGTGTCGATCATAGGCAACAGCTACTCATTTGGTGTATCATCTCTTATCTGATATTATGTTAATTTCATTTTTATCTTTTCAAACATAAATATTCACAAGTTTTAATTAAAAACACTAACAATTTACCGGTTAGTTATTTTTAAAGTATTTCTCTCGCTCGCTCCGTCAATGGGAATCACTGCTAACTGAATGGCAAATGTATTAATTTTGGCGGCGCAAACAAGTCGTTCAAAATGCGTTCAACTTGAAATCTCGTTGACTTTATACAAAACAAATTGGTTGTATTTATTCAATTCTGATTTACTGGTTTTTACTGTAACTTGTAATGGCTATTAGGGTACTTTTCAAGTCGAGAGAGAGAATAACATCATCTGTTTATATTGCTTGACATGAACCAGAGCATTATTTACCTTTCCTGCTAATTTTTAGGAAATTCTCTAAAAAAAAATGCTGTAACGAACAGTGTTTTTGGTATAATTATACCAAATTTGGTATCCTTTTTTTGCGTTTGGTCCAACATACCTTTTTCTCGTTTTTGTATCCTTTTTCACACTTTGGCCATAAAAAATAATACAACTTCTTCAGTACATACGACCTTTGTTTCGGAGTAAGCAACACATAAACACAACCTTGATAAAACGTAAAAAACTATCGATTTCGTTATTTTGATAGCGAAAAGAATTTTAATACACGAGTAAATGAGAGATCTCATTTAGCGATCAAAGTGACGCCATTTCACTTTTTCGGAAAACTTTGTGGTTTTAGTCGGGGCAGCACAAGAAATGTGAAAAAAAATAAAAATTCAAAAAATACACGCAGAGAACTGTTGGCAGAAATTGTGTATTGTACTCACAACATTGATCCATTATTAAAAAAGCATAATTGAATTTATTTGAGTCATAATAACCAAGGCTGAGTCCAATTCAGTGATCATGACTAAAGATTTTAAATTATGTTTTTTAAATTATTGGATCAATATTATGACTAAAATACACAATTCCTGCAAATTCCTGAAGTCTTTACTTTTATTTAGAACTTTTAAGTCAGATTAAGCAGCGGTTGGTTTTACGGGACTTATCCATTATAACTCCCAGTAAAGTTCTATCTGAGTCTAAAATAACTTTGGTGTCTACTTTTTCCAAATTTGATTGAATGTAATCCTGAGATAATTCTCACTCAATGGAAATGGTTATGATTTCAAATATTGAGCTTAAAAGTGACATGGAAATTAGGGTTTTTGGGAGAGTTTCTGGTTTGAAAAATGGAATGGGAGAAAACTGTTTCAAGGAACTAATAAATTGTAAAGATAATTTAATGTCATTGCCTCACAGTTCAGCCGCAGCTGAAAGAACATTTTCTGATTTATCTTTAATAAAATCCAAGCCAAGAAATAAATTAGATTTTAAAACTGTAAATAACATAATGTTTTCCAAAGAATTATGTGACAACAAAAACGAAGAACATGTGTGGTACACAGCTCGCAACCAGGCCAAACTATAACCCACTATATATTGCCAAGTTGAACAGAAAAATAGCATGACTTAATAACGGCTAAAATGGCCTAAGAGCTGTTATCAATTGCTATTACTCACTTATTGCATATATATATTAATAGGTCACTACCCAACTGACTGCAAGCTGTCGCAGATCACGATGATCTCGAAACCGGGAAAAGACCCCACGAATGTGAGTTCATTACGCCCAATAAAAACAAAAAAAAAAGTGTAAAAACACAAGTTTTGTTAAAATATAACCCTTTAACCGACTAAAAAGCAGAAAATAAATTTCTTTTAAATTAATTTCGATTTAAAACTAAGGATTTTTGGCTGCTTTGTTCCTAAGACCATTGCAGGTTTTGAAGTTGCCACTTTCATTTTAAATCGAAATTAATTTAATGTCATGTTTAAGAAAAAAAGGTTTGAGTGCCCCCAGGGCCACCTACGCTTTCAGCTCTCTAGCTTATGTGGAAGTGTATGGAAAAGCTCGCCGCAGATTTGAGGATATATATACCGACACATATATATATATATAGTCAAGCCAATGCAAGTTAATATAAGGGTTATAAAAAAACAATGTATTTCTTTGAAAATGAGTGAGTAATTTCTTAACAATCAACCAACTGTACCAACAAACCGATAATGTATACTGATTAATTTCTACTGATTAATTTCTACGAAACATTCGTCTGTAAAAGTTTTTTGTCGGGCAACGTTGAGACGCAAAAAAAATAACAATTGTTTCTTATCAGCCTGAATGCTCATTTTACTCATAAGAGGTAAGAGATAAGTGTAAAATGAGTTTAATTTTGCTAAATACATTCTACAGGGTGCGGAAAAACTCGCCAACGATCGATTCAAAATTCAATCTTCTCGCGATCACTAGCGTCTATCCGCGAACGAACACATGTGTACGCTCGCTCGTTAAAAATGTGTATACGTGCAATTTTTTTGTGTACGCTCGTTTTCTAATGAATTTATCACGTCAATTTATCAACGCAAAATGAATTGATCGCGAGAAGATTGAATTTTGAATCGATCGTGAGCTTATTTTTTAAAGTTCGTGGGTTAAGCGCTGGTGTAAAAAGTAAACAACAATTTAATCGAAAAAGTAAATTTTTTAATTGAAAACCCTTTTCTTGTTATTGTTTAAACTTTTATCCTTAATTTTAAGTAATTTTTTTTTTATTATGGAATTTTTTATTGTTTAACAATAAACATATTATTTTATTAATAAAAAAAATATTATAAAAACCCTCAAGTGTCTTTATAACTTGCCTGCTTTGAAAAGCAGTCGTTGAGGATACAAAATGTTTACTGCAAAAATACGCTCGCGATTAATTCGCGAATAAATCATTACCATACAAATGAACGAATCAACGAGTGAATTTATCGCCGACGCTTGCAGTGAAGATTTTTCGTTCGTGATATATACGAGCTTTTCTTTCGGTTGCGAGCGATCGTAAATGCTTTTGTTCGCTGCGTAACTTTTTCACTCATGAGTTATTGAAAGCAACGAATTATTGGTGCGATTCATTGTGAGAACAATTGTATTTTGATCGTTCTCCGCACCCTGCATTCTAGAAGCAACCAACAACCATAACATTTACGTTAACCCATTCAAGCTGGGTGCCACCCCCACGGGAGAGCACTAATTTATAAGTAGAAGGAAGAAGGGTCCAATCAATATTTTACTGGAATGTCGAAGTGACTTCGAATCAATATAGAAATTAAGTATTTTTCGTAATATTACTTCTCACAATTATATAGCGATTTCGACAGAACTACATAGTAACTTTGACAAAGGACAACATTTGGTATTGATAAGTAAAAAAATTTGGTAAATTTGGGAAAATTCCGGTTTCAACAAATAACTTAATTTCGAAATTTCTTACCGGGAGCTTATACAAAAACCATAATGTTAAACCTAGGCTGTATGCAATGGAAAATTTTGGCAAAATTAACATAATTTCAAAACTTTGAAGGGCGACGGATAGTTAAAAAATTCTCCGATTGAGCTGAAATTTTGTCTGTTTCCAATAACCCCACACAAAACGGACCCAGGGAAGTGTATTCGGAGCAACTTTCAAAAAAAAGGGCCAGTCTAATAAATATAAAAAGTTTTTGATACAATTTTTCCATGAATTTATAAAATTTTCTGGAACTTCCGATCAGATTTTTATAAATGTAGAAGATTTTGCGTACATTTTGCGTACATTTTGCGTACATTTTGGCTGAAATGGGTTAAATCGGCACAAGTCTTCCTTCTCACATTTTTCTCTCTATTTTTTTTTAATTTACTAAGTGAAATATATTTCCTATCCGATTCAAAAGTATTAACACGCAGTCAGTACGGTAATATTGTTCAAGCTAACCAGTTCTGAATTGTGTCAAAAAATAATAAAATTTAGATATTAAAAATGAGTATTTATCCTGTTTTTGGTTTTGATTTTGATTACGATGCTGAGTCTCATTCTCTGCAAAATTGGAAGGATTTTTCGTTATTTATGAAATACACATACGATACCATGTAAGATACCATGTAAAGACGCAAATCGACACAAGTCAAAAAATCGAATCGTTGGGAAATCACGATTGAAAATATTAAGTCATTTATGTGCAAAACCAAAAAAATTGGTTAAAAAATATGCAAACACTAGTAAGAGAATAATCTTCGGTCTGACCGAAGCTAAAATACCCTGCACATGCGAGTACGTTACATTCTTACACCATTTGTTGGTAATTTTAGCTGAAATTTTTCGTTATTTTACCGATATTTTATGGATATTTCAATGATCATTTTTCCAATTTATCGAGAATTTTTCGATATTTTATCAATAATTTATCGAGTGTTTATCTATAATTTCCATTTCTTCTTCATTCCCGATCCATTTACAAAACTTTTTTGATATTCATCGACTCATATATGCTTCCTTGGTGTGATTTATATGTTTTTCTTCTTCTTGGTTCTAGCTCACTAAAAAGAAAATTGGACATGTTTTTATTTAAAAACTTTTACCAGGTAAGAGTGAAGTAAAATTGTGAAATACTCTGTGTAATCGTTAAATTTTTCAGATGTCCAAAACTAAGGCATACTTGAATTTAGATTTCGAGGTTCTACAGTATTTAATAGGCAACGATAAATTATCAGTTCATTACGAAGGGGATGTATTCCGCGCATCCCTAAAATGGATTAATCATGATCGCCCAAATCGCGAGAAATACATTTCTCAGATATTGAAACTGACACGGTTGCCTTTTCTATCGGAGTACTTCGTTAATGATATCATTAAACCGGCGATCGATTCGCCTGAAATCGAAGGTGTCCTCACGAAAGCAAAGGAATGGCATAGGGAAAATAACACCAAACCTCGAAATGAAGGAAATAGGTATGTGTATATTAGAGTGGACCGTATTTTGTCAAAACTCAAATTTATTTCGCGCCGCCCCCTAAAACTATTGGACAACAAAAATTTCGGACGATCGGTCAACGGGAAGGCGTGGAACATCTCACCTGAAAATTTAACCAGTTGTAATCGAAAATCGAACTCAAAATTTAAAAAAACTTTATTTGCAGTATCGTAGTTTTTAAACATACAAATTCTAATCTTTCCAAAAGAGGAAACCGAGTTGCGAGTTCGCTCTCGATATCATATAATCTCTATGGGCGTTAAATAATAACTTCGCATCAAAAGTAGATCCGCAAATCTTTGACCAATTCAACACGAGTGAAATTTTTGAATTAATGGCAAATGCTTATGGGAAAATGTGACTTAGAAAAGTTTAAACTCATTCCATTAAAGTTACAAAGGCAACAAGTGATTTAATATAATTTTGAAACCTTATACAATCATACACATTTTTTAAAATCATGAACATTTTTAAATCATCTGCATAAAGTCAAAATGTACATGATGTGAATATTTTTGATAAATCATTTATAATCAAAATAAACAGAAGAGGTCCTAGATGACTACAGATTTTACTTCTATTGTAACAAAAAAAAATCAGCCAGAAAACGGACTAATAGCGTTTTCGTTTTTATATTCTGTCAATTAATTTAATTTTTTTCAATTACGGCAAAATAGTTTTTAACCATATAAATAACTTTTACGCTAAGGAAAGAAAGAAAATGATGGTTGATTTCATAAAATCTGAACTAATTCTGCGGCAAAGAAAAAGGCAATATCCTTTTAAGTAATTAAGCTTGAATTGAATTAGACCGTATTCTGCAAATTTGATGAATAGTCTTCTGAAATATAAAATTTGTTTAATAAAATTGGTTACCTTGAAACTCGGTTTTGACTTTAGAGCTTATTAATCTTGACCACAGAATTCTAAGACTAAACTATAATGAAGACTGTAAAGAGAGCTCAACACAGTTTTAAAAACAGAAAAGTTTAATAAATTGGTACTAGCGACCCTGTACTACAAAATATTTGTATACCCCCACACTCACTGTGGCAGGGTATACTAACTTTGTCACAACGTTTGTAACGCCCATAAGGAGGCGTGTCCGGTATGGAAAAGTATATATATTCTTGATCAGCATCACCGCCGGAGTCAATTTAGCGATGTCCGTCTGTCTGTCCGTCTGTCCGTCCGTCCGTCTGTCCGTCTGTCCGTCTGTCCGTCTGTCCGTCCGTCCGTCCGTCCGTCTGTCCGTCCGTCCGTCTGTCCGTCCGTCCGTCTGTCCGTCCGCACGATAGCGGTCGCAGTTTTGGAGATATCGACTTGAAACTTTGGGTACATGTTTTTCTCGTGAATACTGAGATCAAGTTCGAGAATCAGCCAAATCGGATAAAAACTGGGCGTGGCTCCCATACACCGAAAAAAAAGGTAAAAATTTTGTATTGTTGTATTCGATTGGAAATGTTTAGAAACGTATTTTTGACATGGTCCGAGGTGACGAAGCCACATATATAAGGGTCTAAATGAGGTCTTGAGACCAATTTCTTTTTTTTTTTGGTGGATTTGATTGGAAATTTTTAGAAATGGATTTTGGACATGGTCCGGGCTCCAAAACCACCTATAATTGGCTCAAAATAGGGTCTTGAGACCAAATTTTTTTATGTTCGAGGTACTTCTTCCTACTGTGTGGGGGTATTTCAGCTTCGGTATAGCCGAAGATAGTCCACTCTCTAGTTGAAAAGATTAGCATTAGTGTGACAAAAGTTACAATTTATGTTGCATGTCAAACTCCACATTGACCAAAAAAACTAGGGATGTGACGGAGCTCCGCATCCGCCTCCGCATCCGCGGAGCATCCGCACTAAATTGACATCCGCATAGACATCCGCATCCGCAAATCACACATTTTAAACACCCGCCTAATAACTTTTTGCACTTTTCTGAAACTTTTTTTTACTGTGTTTTTGGTTTTTTCTCAGAAACTATAGGCGATCTGTGCAAAATTTTGTCCCGAAACCCCGGGATTCCGGACGTTTTCTCAATCCCGGAAACACGGGATTTTGAGTCCGGAATCCCGGAATTCAAAAAATAAATTTTTCATGCATTGCTTAAGATATTTTTGAAGTTTTTCCACAAAAATACAGCCGTGCATTTACGTTCAATCTAATTGGTAAATTAATAAAACCCACTTTTGCAGATTTAGTGCTACACACACACACTAAAATTGACAAAATTTTTGTCAATAACGGTTAACAAACAATTTTTATCGATCTGAATCAAATTTTTTCAATTTAAACAATTTTTTTTTACAAAAAAGATATGTGTTAAAATTATTTGGTTGAGTGTGTTTTACTTTTGAATGGACACCAATTTCAATAGTTTTAAACAACAATTCGTGTATCTGTTCCCGCTATAATACTAAAATAATCGGTTCGATCAATGTAATTTAATAGAATTACTTTTTCTTCCACTATATTTATTTTAAACATTATTTGTTTTGTTTAATGTAATATTTAATAAATAGAACTGCAACCCGAGATCCAAGTGATGCGGAATCTTTTATACTTCGGAACTTTTGCCAGGTAAACGAATGTGTTGTAAAGAATTGAATGTGTCAATGCAATACAATTTTGATATGTTTTTTAGATATCCAAAACTGAGGCGTTCCGGAATATACCATTTGAGCTACTTGAAAAATTGATAGCTAATGATGAATTGAGTCCGAAATCAGAAGATGATGTAGCAAGGCGTTGCATGAGTTGGGCTGACAATTATACAAGAGTCGGCCAGAAGTTAACCAAACTGATACGCTGGCCTTTTGTTTCGGACGGTGTCTCAGAATGTTGGCACTACTTCTATGATCGTTTTTATTATCGTAAATACCAACCATATGGGGAAATGTCAGAAGCAAGACCACGACAATGGTTTGATGGTTTTTTTCTGACAACGGTATGTAATGAGGTATGTTTCGAATCCATAAAGTTAAGGTGCCAAGGTCGTAATGCGCCGATTAAGTGACAATCTGTTCGGTTATTTTGGTTAGTGCTTGAGAGGCAATTTACATCATATAATGTCGATGCATTGCGGCTATGGTGATGCTTTAGCGTAATAAGTAGTGTGCAGCATTATTGAATATTTGAAATTTAATTAACAATTTGCGTCAAAATTTTTCAAAACTAATTCCAGACGGAAATTCTTGTGGGATTCCATTATGCCAAATATAGAACATGCATAGAAATGCGGAGTATATATGGGTCTTTTAAAAATTTCCGTGCTTGTGCTCTTTTGAAAGACAATTTATTCATTGTTAGACCTTACGGACAGTTCAGAGTGTTCAATTTAAATAGTTTGGAGGAGACGACAACGTTGCAAACAGTTGAACCACGCGAACATATGGCCATTGCGGCACAAAATGGTTATATTTATGCTATTGGCGGTAGAACTCCTAGTAAAACACCTTCGCATGCAGTGGAAAGGTATAATTGGTTGGGAAGTAATATTTATCCGCATTAAAACCAATAAATTTGTGCAATTTCTCAGATGGTGTCTTGAAACTAAGTCATGGGAATTTATTGAAGATTTGAAAGAGCCCAGATGGGGTGCAGGTGCGGCTGTTTTAGATGGAAAATTATATGTTGTTGGAGGTGAAAATAAGGAGGGAGTACTCCGAACAGTTGAGGCTTATATTGATATTGACAGCAACTGGCAACTACAAGAACCAATGAATATAGCGAGACGGTGCCCCGCAGTACGTTTAAGAATTAACAAAATACATGCAATATCTTGTCTTTCATAATTGAAACTCAACATTTACTTTTGTCGTAGGTAATCGCTAGTCAGCACTATTTGTATGCCATCGGTGGATGGATGGGTGATGAAGAGATCAAATCAATGGAACGATACGATCCAGTTGAGAAGAGCTGGACTTTGGTAGGCTATTTATTCGGGATGATCTTCATTTAAATTATAAAATTTTTGTTTACCTTTTTGAATTCCCAGATGTGTAATCTAATTTCACGATATCAATTAGACGAACCAATTAGTTACGCTTTCATTGGGCATCGTCTACTTGCCTGTGTGGAAGGTGATGTGGAAACTGATAGCAATGTGGAAACTGATAGCAATGTGGAAACTGATAGCAATGTGGAAACTGATAGCAATGTGGAAACTGAAGGCATTGACCATTATGGTGAATGGCCGGGAACTATTCTTGAAATGGATTTCAAAAACAATACTTGGTCGTTTTGAATAGAATATGAAATGTTCTCAGATTAAACCGCCTCACGTTGTATGGACGAAAAAAAAGTGGCCCGGGTCACCCCCTGGAAATGTACTTTGGTCTATTTTATGGTGATTCTCAAAATATTTCGGCTCTAGCAACTGTAATCCGTGAGCTGGACAATTTACAAAAAACCTCTGTAAATCATGTTTTTTACATGCACGTATTTCTTTATATTGCTTTGGGTCAAATAAACTTTATAAAATAATAGAAATCGACATACTACACAACCCAACCAAGTCCTTTATTTTTGCGATTTTTTTTTAGCATTTTTATTGAATTTTTTTATAGTTTTTTTGCATTTTTGGTTTTGAAAAATAGTACAGAAAAACCCACAAAGTATTCTTCACAAATTTAAAAAATAGAATTCTATCAGAACTTTGTAGCTATTTCATCAACCTCGACATACAATATTCAAATTTCAGAACCAATAATTGTGAATTTACTTTAAGTTTGTGGATTGAATAATAGAGGCCGACCGATAAGCATTTTCAGGCCGAAGCCGATGCCGAAGCCTATTACTTCGGCCGACGCCGAAGGCCAATACCGAAGCCGAAGCCGATACTTAAATAAAAAACCATTAAAAACTTGTTTTTTCGTGTATTTTCATTCAAATTCGAGTGTATAAATACACATTTAGTTTTTTAAGGAACTAAAATTTTATTTAAACAAATAATAAAAGTAACCGAAAGAATTCACAAACAAATTTGGGCCTCCTAGGTCAAAACTAACAGGAGCCTCGGATTATCCCATATATCCCGTGTAAGAAAAATATGATTTTTTAAAAATCATTTCTAAAAATTTGGAGTAAAGCATAAAATAATGGAAATTTAGTAGAAATGGTAGAGAATTCTACAAAGAATAAATCCATCTAAGTATCAGTTTTTTAAGGACTCCCCAAATCCGTCAGGTGATTGGCAAAGGATGTTCTAGTTGATGGTAAATACCACCTGTGAAGCTGTGAACTTTAAATGTAAAATTTTACCAAAATCGGTCCCGGATTTGAGCAGCAGAACTACTTTTCATATACGTTGGAGCAGCAATTTGGGCTACATTTGTAAAAGGTAGAATATTTGAAATTTCATACAGTTTACCAGGACTCCTTTTAACATTGACATCAGGGCGAGTATTAAGCTTCCAAATCTATATTTAAAATTCAGTAATCCACCCAGAAAATGTCCAAGGATGTACTTTGTGGCAGCTGTAACCCCGTGCCACGCAATTTGAGGCGAGATTCACTCAATATTCGATGATTACTAAGTTAAATTTTAATCATATTTTTTGTTTTGTGAGCTTTTATGTTCCATTTGAAATTCCATCAATTACACAATTTTTAGAAAATCGTATCGTAAAAAATTAATTTTGGTTTTCAGCTTCGGCTAAAACTTCGGCCATTTTTTTGAAAAACCGAAGCAGAAGCCGAATGTGCATTTTTGGCCAATAACGGCCGAAGCCGATTAATCGGTCGGGCTCTATTGAATAATAAATATTCACAATCAACTTAATATCTCAAATCTAAGAAGACGCAAAAAAAAACGTTATAACATGAGAAACAGACTTATTTCTGTCACTTTTTAATCGAAACCAAAAAAAAAAGTGCAATAAATTGATTTAAAGTGGTTTAAAAAAATCGCAAAAATATCGGACTTGTCCTGGTTTGTGTAGTTTTTCAATGTCTATATTTCATAAAATTTATTTCACCCTCAAAAATATAAAGAAATACGTGCATGTAAAAAACATGATTTGTAGAGGTTTTTTGTAAATGGTCCAGCTCTCGGATTACAGTTGCTAGAGCCGAAATATTTTGAGAATCACCATAAAATAGACCAAAGTACATTTCCAGGGGGTGACCCGAGCAACTTTTTTTTGTCTTAAGAATTGATTAAGAAATAGTATATAGCTTTATCTATCTGTAACTTTTAACATAGGAGATTTAGGTGATTGGACTATATAATAATTTTTTTGCAGAATGAGAGGATAAACATTTACCCCATAAACTTTTTTAGCCTACGTGGAACTGGTATTTTTTTTGAAAAAAGACGTTTTTTTTGAAAAAAGACTTCAAAAAATTTAATGGAAAATCATGATTTTAAAAAAGACAATGATTTCAATCTTTTACTCTGCAGTCAAAATAGCATTCAATGAATGCAATCAAAGGATGTAACTTGTTGCTGACTTCAAACCTAAAAAGAGTGCAATCTTTTACAGCTCTGATGTATTCTAAATAAAATGTTTGTAATTTTCATATATGGTATATGGTCATTTTTTTAAATATTGTAATTTTAGATTTTACTTAATAAATCAAATACCCTACTTAATAGAAATGTACGGAAGCCCTTTCTAAAATTTTCAATTCAATACCTTAACACCTCGTCAAATTCATCACAAATGGTCGGAAATAAGTTCTGATGAAAAATTGGCAGTAGCCCAAAAGAGATGGCAAGAAGGAGGTGGTTTTTTATTTTACCAAGTCATTGTTAAAGAAATGTTTGGCTACGTTATCTACGGAGTAAAACAGTAATAAAAAACCTGAATATTTGAAATATCAATAATCAGACGGGAGAAAATATTGATTCGGGGCAGCGGCCTGGTTTTTCCAGGGGTGGAAGTTTTTTGTGTTGACCAACAAATATTTTTTAGGGTTTTTTGTGCTGATATACAAATTTATAGAAACAGGCGCAGCTTTAAAAGCATTTTTGCAGAGTAACTAACATTAAAAACAAAAAATATTCTTCGCAGCAGAAATTTTGAAAAAAATTAACTAAAACCAAACTACTATAAAATAATATAAACAAAAAAAATTAATTTAAGAAACAACAATAATTGAAAATTCCTTAACTGAAGGCATCATATCAATAATAAGTTTTAATCCTAGTATTTAAGAATTTATATCACATACAACTAACCGTCTCCATCATCGTTTGGCCATTGTAAATTTGTTTTGATTTTTTTAGACGGTTTTTTCTTTATTTGGCAAATAATAAAAATTTGGACTTTTCACCTTACTGATCCTTACAATGTTTTTCTTCTCCAACCGATTATGCACAATGTGCAGATTAGAGCAGCCCAGCATGATAATTTTTCGTATATTATTTTTGTAATTGATGAATGTATTGTTGGAAAAAGTAATTGAGGAGAAGCCAGCAATAATTACATTTTGCTGTAATCAATAACAAAATTGTAGTCATTAACAAAATTATAACTCAAAATTCAAACTCTTCGCATAGCATACAGAACAAAAGTGAACGTGGTTATTTGCCAATAAACTTTTCGTCAAATAATTTTCCGTTAAATAAATTCGGCGTATTACAAACCCTCCGATGGGAATTGAGAGTAGTGATTATTTGACCACTAAATATTATATTTGTTAGGAGGATCTTTATTGGCTTGCTACAATCGAAATTGGTTGTAGTGATCAAGCTAAAAGCCATGCACTATTTTGACACCAAATTCACAAAACCATGTTTGTGAACTTAATTTAATTTAGGATATAGCCACTAAATGGTACACTGAGGGAAAAAAATCCGAACTGCATGGTTATGATTTGAAACGGGTATCGTTACGAAAAATTCAACACCGCACAGTTCTAAAATACAACTGAAACAGTTCTGGTTTTTGAATATTTTGGAGTTACTGGAGTGTGGGTTCGAATCTCAGTCGGACGAAATTTTTTTTCGATTCCTATTTTTTTTTGTTATTATTTTTTTTTCTTATTTCTTGCAAAAAAAACCGATTTTATTTTTGTTGCATTTTTGAGGTACTGGGCGTCGATTCCAAGAAATTTAGAGTAAGCGCAGCATAACGGACTCCGGTTTCATGACCATTATTAAAAAAAAACTAGAGAGTGGACTATCTTCGGCTATACCGAAGTTGAAATACCCCCACACAGTAGGAAGAAGTACCTCGAACATATAAAAATGTGGTCTCCAGACCCTATTTTGAGCTAATTATAGGTGGTTTTGGAGCCCGGACCATGTCCAAAATCCATTTCTAAAAATTTCCAATTAAATCCACAAAAAAAAAAAATTGGTCTCAAGACCCCATTTAGACCCTTATATATGTGGCTTCGGAACCTCGGACCATGTCAAAAATACGTTTCTAAACATTTCCAATCGAATACAACAATAAAAAATTTTTACCTTTTTTTTCGGTGTATGGGAGCCACGCCCAGTTTTTGTCCGATTTGGCTGATTCTCGAACTTGATCTCAGTATTCACGAGAAAAACATGTACCCAAAGTTTCAAGTCGATATCTCCAAAACTGCGACCGCTATCGTGCGGACGGACAGACGGACAGACGGACAGACGGACAGACGGACAGACAGACGGACATCGCGAAATCGACTCAGGAGGTGATACTGATCAAGAATATATATACTTTTCCATACCGGACACGCCTCCTTATGGGCGTTACAAACGTTGTGACAAAGTGAGTATACCCTGCCACAGTGAGTGTGGGGGTATAATAATGTTCAAAAAAGGAAACAAAAAAAATGGCTCCGACTGAGATTCAAACCCACGGTCCCAAAAAGTAAAACTGTTTTCAGTTATATTTCCGAACTGAAGCAGTTTCAATACCTAACCAAGCAGTTTCATAGTATATGTATGCAGTTAAAACATTGCAATATACACACAGCGGTAGGCAAGCGTGCTAAGAAGTGCGTTTATGAATCCGAAGGGCCAGGGTTCAAATCTCGGTAAGTAAACAAAAATTTATACCATTTCTTTATTTCGTAAATAGAATATAACAATAAAATATCAAAAATATTATTTAAAGTAAAAAAATATAAATTTTTGGGAAGTCGATTTTCTTTCCCTGCAACTTTTCCAATAACCGAATCTATTTTGAAAATATTTCCAACTATATTTTCATGTGTAAATTTCATCAATTTCTGTTTCATTGAAAAGAATTTTGAAAATACAGTCCGAACACATTTACCCTTTAACTTTTTGAACGTTGCCCGGTTATCAAAAACACAAACATTTTTGAATAAGTGACGAACAAATCATTTTTTTTCCCCTAACCCACTAATTCTTTTGACTAGATTTATTGCGATAGGTATTCCTATTCTTACATGTGACTTATATAGATTCAAAACTCACCAAACAAAAGACGAGAACGTTTTACGAATCGCCAATGCGTAGAACTCCTCCGAATAGATGCACGATCACTTATTTACTAACTACCCCAAAGAGTAATATATTTTTTTCTTGAACAGATCTTATAATTTTTGTTGTTAATTTATATGATTTAAAAAAATTTTTTTTTTTTTTGTATTATTATTTTTTTTTTTTTTTTTGTAAAAGAATATATTTGAGAGTTTAAACCATACAGGCTTGTTATTAACTACAAATGTGAAACTTTTGATCGAAATAGTAGTAGATGTAGTACAGTAGAGCAGGCTCAATATACATTTTAGCATCGTCAGCATCTCATCAACATACACGAACTCCTTCAACAACCACCAGAGGCAACATATTAAAATTTATTTTTTTTTTGGAAAATATATATTTTTTTTGTCACGTAGAGTTTTTTTTTCCATTCGAAGGCGCGTGAAAAATTCCAATTAAATTTTTTTTTGTATTCAAAAAATTCAAAAACGTCCTTTTTTTATATGAAAAAAATTTTTTTAACACCACCACAACTACACGTCACATGTGTGTATTTGTGTGTGTGTGTGAATCTTTTATTCGCATTTTCTATACTTTTTGTTTTGCTTTTTCTCTCAAATTGCATATGCTTTTTCGCGTTGAATTTTATCCTTTTTTTTGGAGGGGGGGATGAGGCTTTCAAATTTTTTTCAACATTTGAAAGAAAAGAATTTTTGATCTGTTCAATTTTGCTTTAAGTGTTTGCGGTTCTTGTTGTTTGGGCAAACATTTAGCTATGAGAGATGGTGGCCAAACGCATGGCCGCACACTTTTACTAATTGGGGTAGTAGTAATAGTAGGAGTTAAAGTAGTAGTGGTAGTAGTAGAAGTAGTTATCGGCGCTGTGGGTGTTTTCTCATCATCATCATAGTCTTCATCGTCTTGAGCATCATCATCGTGATCGCCGGTAGTCGTTCGCACGGTCGCGGTCACCGTTAACCCTGCACACAGACAAACAAGCGAGAATTGGCATTTTTGAATTTAAAAATTTTTCAACTGTTTTTTTTTTTTGGTAAGTTTTCTTAAGTAAATTGAATAAAAAAATTGTTTTTTTTTTTG